>JAKRYI020000093.1:0-38938 GCA_022379115.2 Bauhinia variegata
TCTCTCTCTCTTTTCGTTGGTCTCAAACTTCTCCACATGGTTTATTGTGTCATATTACATCAATCTATGCTTGACATTTGGCTTCGGTCAACTTTGAAGCTAGTCGAAACGAAGAAAGACCAAATGGACGAACTTGGTTAAGTGGATGATTCTTGGACCAAATCTCTCTTCGTTGGTCTCAAACTTCTCCACATGGTTTATTGTGTCATATTACATCAATCTATGCTTGACATTTGGCTTCGGTCAACTTTGAAGCTAGTCGAAACGAAGAAAGACCAAAATGGACGAACTTGGTTAAGTTGGATGATTCTTGGACCAAATCTCTCTTCGTTGGTCTCAAACTTCTCCACATGGTTTATTGTGTCATATTACATCAATCTATGCTTGACATTTGGCTTCGGTCAACTTTGAAGCTAGTCGAAACCAAAGAAGACCAAAATGGACGAACTTGGTTAAGTGGATGATTCTTGGACCAAATCTCTCTTCGTTGGTCTCAAACTTCTCCACATGGTTTATTGTGTCATATTACATCAATCTATGCTTGACATTTGGCTTCGGTCAACTTTGAAGCTAGTCGAAACGAAGAAAGACCAAAATGGACGAACTTGGTTAAGTGGATGATTCTTGGACCAAATCTCTCTTCGTTGGTCTCAAACTTCTCCACATGGTTTATTGTGTCATATTACATCAATCTATGCTTGACATTTGGCTTCGGTCAACTTTGAAGCTAGTCGAAACGAAGAAAGACCAAAATGGACGAACTTGGTTAAGTTGATGATTCTTGGACCAAATCTCTCTTTCGTTGGTCTCAAACTTCTCCACATGGTTTATTGTGTCATATTACATCAATCTATGCTTGACATTTGGCTTCGGTCAACTTTGAAGCTAGTCGAAACGAAGAAAGACCAAAATGGACGAACTTGTTAAGTTGGATGATTCTTGACCAAATCTCTCTTCGTTGGTCTCAAACTTCTCCACATGGTTTATTGTGTCATATTACATCAATCTATGCTTGACATTTGGCTTCGGTCAACTTTGAAGCTAGTCGAAACGAAGAAAGACCAAAATGGACGAACTTGGTTAAGTTGGATGATTCTTGGACCAAATCTCTCTTCGTTGGTCTCAAACTTCTCCACATGGTTTATTGTGTCATATTACATCAATCTATGCTTGACATTTGGCTTCGGTCAACTTTGAAGCTAGTCGAAACGAAGAAAGACCAAAATGGACGAACTTGGTTAATTGGATGATTCTTGGACCAAATCTCTCTTCGTTGGTCTCAAACTTCTCCACATGGTTTATTGTGTCATATTACATCAATCTATGCTTGACATTTGGCTTCGGTCAACTTTGAAGCTAGTCGAAACGAAGAAAGACCAAAATGGACGAACTTGGTTAAGTTGGATGATTCTTGGACCAAATCTCTCTTCGTTGGTCTCAAACTTCTCCACATGGTTTATGTGTCATATTACATCAATCTATGCTTGACATTTGGCTTCGGTCAACTTTGAAGCTAGTCGAAACGAAGAAAGACCAAAATGGACGAACTTGGTTAAGTTGGATGATTCTTGGACCAAATCTCTCTTCGTTGGTCTCAAACTTCTCCACATGGTTTAATTGTGTCATATTACATCAATCTATGCTTGACATTTGGCTTCGGTCAACTTTGAAGCTAGTCGAAACGAAGAAAGACCAAAATGGACGAACTTGGTTAAGTTGGATGATTCTTGGACCAAATCTCTCTTCGTTGGTCTCAAACTTCTCCACATGGTTTATTGTGTCATATTACATCAATCTATGCTTGACATTTGGCTTCGGTCAACTTTGAAGCTAGTCGAAACGAAGAAAGACCAAAATGGACGAACTTGGTTAAGTTGGATGATTCTTGGACCAAATCTCTCTTCGTTGGTCTCAAACTTCTCCACATGGTTTATTGTGTCATATTACATCAATCTATGCTTGACATTTGGCTTCGGTCAACTTTGAAGCTAGTCGAAACGAAGAAAGACCAAAATGGACGAACTTGGTTAAGTTGGATGATTCTTGGACCAAATCTCTCTTCGTTGGTCTCAAACTTCTCCACATGGTTTATTGTGTCATATTACATCAATCTATGCTTGACATTTGGCTTCGGTCAACTTTGAAGCTAGTCGAAACGAAGAAAGACCAAAATGGACGAACTTGGTTAAGTGGATGATTCTTGGACCAAATCTCTCTTCGTTGGTCTCAAACTTCTCCACATGGTTTATTTGTCATATTACATCAATCTATGCTTGACATTTGGCTTCGGTCAACTTTGAAGCTAGTCGAAAAGAAGAAGAAGAGACAAAATGGACGAACTTGGTTAATGTTGGATGATTCTTGGACCAAATCTCTCTTCTCGTTGGTCTCAAACTTCTCCACATGGTTTATTGTGTCATATTACATCAATCTATTGCTTGACATTTGGCTTCGGTCAACTTTGAAGCTTGTCGAAACGAAGAAAGACCAAAATGGACGAACTTGGTTAAGTGGATGATTCTTGGACCAAATCTCTCTTCGTTGGTCTCAAACTTCTCCACATGGTTTATTGTGTCATATTACATCAATCTATGCTTGACATTTGGCTTCGGTCAAACTTTGAAGCTAGTCGAAACGAAGAAAGACCAAAATGGACGAACTTGGTTAATGGATGATTCTTGGACCAAATCTCTCTTCGTTGGTCTCAAACTTCTCCACATGGTTTATTGTGTCATATTACATCATCAATCTATGCTTGACATTTGGCTTCGGTCAACTTTGAAGCTAGTCGAAAACAAGAAAGACCAAAATGGACGAACTTGGTTAGTTGGATGATTCTTGGACCAAATCTCTCTTCGTTGGTCTCAAACTTCTCCACATGGTTTATTGTGTCATATTACATCAATCTATGCTTGACATTTGGCTTCGGTCAACTTTGAAGCTTGTCGAAACGAAGAAAGACCAAAATGGACGAACTTGGTCCAGTGGATGATTCTTGGACCAAATCTCTCTTCGTTGGTCTCAAACTTCTCCACATGGTTTATTGTGTCATATTACATCAATCTATGCTTGACATTTGGCTTCGGTCAACTTTGAAGCTAGTCGAAACGAAGAAAGACCAAAATGGACGAACTTGGTTAATTGGATGATTCTTGGACCAAATCTCTCTTCGTTGGTCTCAAACTTCTCCACATGGTTTATTGTGTCATATTACATCAATCTATGCTTGACATTTGGCTTCGGTCAACTTTGAAGCTAGTCGAAACGAAGAAAGACCAAAATGGACGAACTTGGTTAAGTTGGATGATTCTTGGACCAAATCTCTCTTCGTTGGTCTCAAACTTCTCCACATGGTTTATTGTGTCATATTACATCAATCTATGCTTGACATTTGGCTTCGGTCAACTTTGAAGCTAGTCGAAACGAAGAAAGACCAAAATGGACGAACTTGGTTAAGTTGGATGATTCTTGGACCAAATCTCTCTTCGTTGGTCTCAAACTTCTCCACATGGTTTATTGTGTCATATTACATCAATCTATGCTTGACATTTGGCTTCGGTCAACTTTGAAGCTAGTCGAAACGAAGAAAGACCAAAATGGACGAACTTGGTTAAGTTGGATGATTCTTGGACCAAATCTCTCTTCGTTGGTCTCAAACTTCTCCACATGGTTTATTGTGTCATATTACATCAATCTATGCTTGACATTTGGCTTCGGTCAACTTTGAAGCTAGTCGAAACGAAGAAAGACCAAAATGGACGAACTTGGTTAAGTTGATGATTCTTGGACCAAATCTCTCTTCGTTGGTCTCAAACTTCTCCACATGGTTTATTGTGTCATATTACATCAATCTATGCTTGACATTTGGCTTCGGTCAACTTTGAAGCTAGTCGAAACGAAGAAAGACCAAAATGGACGAACTTGGTTAAGTGGATGATTCTTGGACCAAATCTCTCTTCGTTGGTCTCAAACTTCTCCACATGGTTTATTGTGTCATATTACATCAATCTATGCTTGACATTTGGCTTCGGTCAACTTTGAAGCTAGTCGAAACGAAGAAAGACCAAAATGGACGAACTTGGTTAAGTGGATGATTCTTGGACCAAATCTCTCTTCGTTGGTCTCAAACTTCTCCACATGGTTTATTGTGTCATATTACATCAATCTATGCTTGACATTTGGCTTCGGTCAACTTTGAAGCTAGTCGAAACGAAGAAAGACCAAAATGGACGAACTTGGTTAAGTTGGATGATTCTTGGACCAAATCTCTCTTCGTTGGTCTCAAACTTCTCCACATGGTTTATTGTGTCATATTACATCAATCTATGCTTGACATTTGGCTTCGGTCAACTTTGAAGCTAGTCGAAACGAAGAAAGACCAAAATGGACGAACTTGGTTAAGTTGGATGATTCTTGGACCAAATCTCTCTTCGTTGGTCTCAAACTTCTCCACATGGTTTATTGTGTCATATTACATCAATCTATGCTTGACATTTGGCTTCGGTCAACTTTGAAGCTAGTCGAAACGAAGAAGACCAAAATGGACGAACTTGGTTAAGTGGATGATTCTTGGACCAAATCTCTCTTCGTTGGTCTCAAACTTCTCCACATGGTTTATTGTGTCATATTACATCAATCTATGCTTGACATTTGGCTTCGTCAACTTTGAAGCTAGTCGAAACGAAGAAAGACCAAAATGGACGAACTTGGTTAAGTTGATGATTCTTGGACCAAATCTCTCTTCGTTGGTCTCAAACTTCTCCACATGGTTTATTGTGTCATATTACATCAATCTATGCTTGACATTTGGCTTCGGTCAACTTTGAAGCTAGTCGAAACGAAGAAAGACCAAAATGGACGAACTTGGTTAAGTTGGATGATTCTTGGACCAAATCTCTCTTCGTTGGTCTCAAACTTCTCCACATGGTTTATTGTGTCATATTACATCAATCTATGCTTGACATTTGGCTTCGGTCAACTTTGAAGCTAGTCGAAACGAAGAAAGACCAAAATGGACGAACTTGGTTAAGTGGATGATTCTTGGACCAAATCTCTCTTCGTTGGTCTCAAACTTCTCCACATGGTTTATTGTGTCATATTACATCAATCTATGCTTGACATTTGGCTTCGGTCAACTTTGAAGCTAGTCGAAACGAAGAAAGACCAAAATGGACGAACTTGTTAAGTTGGATGATTCTTGGACCAAATCTCTCTTCGTTGGTCTCAAACTTCTCCACATGGTTTATTGTGTCATATTACATCAATCTATGCTTGACATTTGGCTTCGGTCAACTTTGAAGCTAGTCGAAACGAAGAAAGACCAAAATGGACGAACTTGGTTAAGTTGGATGATTCTTGGACCAAATCTCTCTTCGTTGGTCTCAAACTTCTCCACATGGTTTATTGTGTCATATTACATCAATCTATGCTTGACATTTGGCTTCGGTCAACTTTGAAGCTTGTCGAAACGAAGAAAGACCAAAATGGACGAACTTGGTTAAGTTGGATGATTCTTGGACCAAATCTCTCTTCGTTGGTCTCAAACTTCTCCACATGGTTTATTGTGTCATATTACATCAATCTATGCTTGACATTTGGCTTCGGTCAACTTTGAAGCTAGTCGAAACGAAGAAAGACCAAAATGGACGAACTTGGTCCAGTTGGATGATTCTTGGACCAAATCTCTCTTCGTTGGTCTCAAACTTCTCCACATGGTTTATTGTGTCATATTACATCAATCTATGCTTGACATTTGGCTTCGGTCAACTTTGAAGCTTGTCGAAACGAAGAAAGACCAAAATGGACGAACTTGGTAAGTGGATGATTCTTGGACCAAATCTCTCTTCGTTGGTCTCAAACTTCTCCACATGGTTTATTGTGTCATATTACATCAATCTATGCTTGACATTTGGCTTCGGTCAACTTTGAAGCTAGTCGAAACGAAGAAAGACCAAAATGGACGAACTTGGTTAAGTGGATGATTCTTGGACCAAATCTCTCTTCGTTGGTCTCAAACTTCTCCACATGGTTTAATGTGTCATATTACATCAATCTATGCTTGACATTTGGCTTCGGTCAACTTTGAAGCTAGTCGAAACGAAGAAAGACCAAAATGGACGAACTTGGTTAAGTTGGATGATTCTTGGACCAAATCTCTCTTCGTTGGTCTCAAACTTCTCCACATGGTTTATTGTGTCATATTACATCAATCTATGCTTGACATTTGGCTTCGGTCAACTTTGAAGCTAGTCGAAACGAAGAAAGACCAAAATGGACGAACTTGGTTAAGTTGGATGATTCTTGGACCAAATCTCTCTTCGTTGGTCTCAAACTTCTCCACATGGTTTATTGTGTCATATTACATCAATCTATGCTTGACATTTGGCTTCGGTCAACTTTGAAGCTAGTCGAAACGAAGAAAGACCAAAATGGACGAACTTGGTTAAGTTGGATGATTCTTGGACCAAATCTCTCTTCGTTGGTCTCAAACTTCTCCACATGGTTTATTGTGTCATATTACATCAATCTATGCTTGACATTTGGCTTCGGTCAACTTTGAAGCTAGTCGAAACGAAGAAAGACCAAAATGGACGAACTTGGTAAGTTGGATGATTCTTGGACCAAATCTCTCTTCGTTGGTCTCAAACTTCTCCACATGGTTTATTGTGTCATATTACATCAATCTATGCTTGACATTTGGCTTCGGTCAACTTTGAAGCTAGTCGAAACGAAGAAAGACCAAAATGGACGAACTTGGTAAGTTGGATGATTCTTGGACCAAATCTCTCTTCGTTGGTCTCAAACTTCTCCACATGGTTTATTGTGTCATATTACATCAATCTATGCTTGACATTTGGCTTCGGTCAACTTTGAAGCTAGTCGAAACGAAGAAAGACCAAAATGGACGAACTTGGTCAAGTTGGATGATTCTTGGACCAAATCTCTCTTCGTTGGTCTCAAACTTCTCCACATGGTTTATTGTGTCATATTACATCAATCTATGCTTGACATTTGGCTTCGGTCAACTTTGAAGCTAGTCGAAACGAAGAAAGACCAAAATGGACGAACTTGGTCAAGTTGGATGATTCTTGGACCAAATCTCTCTTCGTTGGTCTCAAACTTCTCCACATGGTTTATTGTGTCATATTACATCAATCTATGCTTGACATTTGGCTTCGGTCAACTTTGAAGCTAGTCGAAACGAAGAAAGACCAAAATGGACGAACTTGGTTAAGTTGGATGATTCTTGGACCAAATCTCTCTTCGTTGGTCTCAAACTTCTCCACATGGTTTATTGTGTCATATTACATCAATCTATGCTTGACATTTGGCTTCGGTCAACTTTGAAGCTAGTCGAAACGAAGAAAGACCAAAATGGACGAACTTGGTTAAGTTGGATGATTCTTGGACCAAATCTCTCTTCGTTGGTCTCAAACTTCTCCACATGGTTTATTGTGTCATATTACATCAATCTATGCTTGACATTTGGCTTCGGTCAACTTTGAAGCTAGTCGAAACGAAGAAAGACCAAAATGGACGAACTTGGTTAAGTGGATGATTCTTGGACCAAATCTCTCTTCGTTGGTCTCAAACTTCTCCACATGGTTTATTGTGTCATATTACATCAATCTATGCTTGACATTTGGCTTCGGTCAACTTTGAAGCTAGTCGAAACGAAGAAAGACCAAAATGGACGAACTTGGTTAAGTTGGATGATTCTTGGACCAAATCTCTCTTCGTTGGTCTCAAACTTCTCCACATGGTTTATTGTGTCATATTACATCAATCTATGCTTGACATTTGGCTTCGGTCAACTTTGAAGCTAGTCGAAACGAAGAAAGACCAAAATGGACGAACTTGGTTAAGTTGGATGATTCTTGGACCAAATCTCTCTTCGTTGGTCTCAAACTTCTCCACATGGTTTATTGTGTCATATTACATCAATCTATGCTTGACATTTGGCTTCGGTCAACTTTGAAGCTAGTCGAAACGAAGAAAGACCAAAATGGACGAACTTGGTCCAGTGGATGATTCTTGGACCAAATCTCTCTTCGTTGGTCTCAAACTTCTCCACATGGTTTATTGTGTCATATTACATCAATCTATGCTTGACATTTGGCTTCGGTCAACTTTGAAGCTAGTCGAAACGAAGAAAGACCAAAATGGACGAACTTGGTTAAGTTGGATGATTCTTGGACCAAATCTCTCTTCGTTGGTCTCAAACTTCTCCACATGGTTTATTGTGTCATATTACATCAATCTATGCTTGACATTTGGCTTCGGTCAACTTTGAAGCTAGTCGAAACGAAGAAAGACCAAAATGGACGAACTTGGTTAAGTTGGATGATTCTTGGACCAAATCTCTCTTCGTTGGTCTCAAACTTCTCCACATGGTTTATTGTGTCATATTACATCAATCTATGCTTGACATTTGGCTTCGGTCAACTTTGAAGCTAGTCGAAACGAAGAAAGACCAAAATGGACGAACTTGGTTAAGTTGGATGATTCTTGGACCAAATCTCTCTTCGTTGGTCTCAAACTTCTCCACATGGTTTATTGTGTCATATTACATCAATCTATGCTTGACATTTGGCTTCGGTCAACTTTGAAGCTAGTCGAAACGAAGAAAGACCAAAATGGACGAACTTGGTTAAGTTGGATGATTCTTGGACCAAATCTCTCTTCGTTGGTCTCAAACTTCTCCACATGGTTTATTGTGTCATATTACATCAATCTATGCTTGACATTTGGCTTCGGTCAACTTTGAAGCTAGTCGAAACGAAGAAAGACCAAAATGGACGAACTTGGTAAGTGGATGATTCTTGGACCAAATCTCTCTTCGTTGGTCTCAAACTTCTCCACATGGTTTATTGTGTCATATTACATCAATCTATGCTTGACATTTGGCTTCGGTCAACTTTGAAGCTTGTCGAAACGAAGAAAGACCAAAATGGACGAACTTGGTTAAGTTGGATGATTCTTGGACCAAATCTCTCTTCGTTGGTCTCAAACTTCTCCACATGGTTTATTGTGTCATATTACATCAATCTATGCTTGACATTTGGCTTCGGTCAACTTTGAAGCTAGTCGAAACGAAGAAAGACCAAAATGGACGAACTTGGTTAAGTTGGATGATTCTTGGACCAAATCTCTCTTCGTTGGTCTCAAACTTCTCCACATGGTTTATTGTGTCATATTACATCAATCTATGCTTGACATTTGGCTTCGGTCAACTTTGAAGCTAGTCGAAACGAAGAAAGACCAAAATGGACGAACTTGGTTAAGTTGGATGATTCTTGGACCAAATCTCTCTTCGTTGGTCTCAAACTTCTCCACATGGTTTATTGTGTCATATTACATCAATCTATGCTTGACATTTGGCTTCGGTCAACTTTGAAGCTTGTCGAAACGAAGAAAGACCAAAATGGACGAACTTGGTTAAGTGGATGATTCTTGGACCAAATCTCTCTTCGTTGGTCTCAAACTTCTCCACATGGTTTATTGTGTCATATTACATCAATCTATGCTTGACATTTGGCTTCGGTCAACTTTGAAGCTAGTCGAAACGAAGAAAGACCAAAATGGACGAACTTGGTTAAGTTGGATGATTCTTGGACCAAATCTCTCTTCGTTGGTCTCAAACTTCTCCACATGGTTTATTGTGTCATATTACATCAATCTATGCTTGACATTTGGCTTCGGTCAACTTTGAAGCTAGTCGAAACGAAGAAAGACCAAAATGGACGAACTTGGTCAAGTTGGATGATTCTTGGACCAAATCTCTCTTCGTTGGTCTCAAACTTCTCCACATGGTTTATTGTGTCATATTACATCAATCTATGCTTGACATTTGGCTTCGGTCAACTTTGAAGCTAGTCGAAACGAAGAAAGACCAAAATGGACGAACTTGGTTAAGTTGGATGATTCTTGGACCAAATCTCTCTTCGTTGGTCTCAAACTTCTCCACATGGTTTATTGTGTCATATTACATCAATCTATGCTTGACATTTGGCTTCGGTCAACTTTGAAGCTAGTCGAAACGAAGAAAGACCAAAATGGACGAACTTGGTTAAGTTGGATGATTCTTGGACCAAATCTCTCTTCGTTGGTCTCAAACTTCTCCACATGGTTTATTGTGTCATATTACATCAATCTATGCTTGACATTTGGCTTCGGTCAACTTTGAAGCTAGTCGAAACGAAGAAAGACCAAAATGGACGAACTTGGTTAAGTTGGATGATTCTTGGACCAAATCTCTCTTCGTTGGTCTCAAACTTCTCCACATGGTTTATTGTGTCATATTACATCAATCTATGCTTGACATTTGGCTTCGGTCAACTTTGAAGCTTGTCGAAACGAAGAAAGACCAAAATGGACGAACTTGGTCAAGTTGGATGATTCTTGGACCAAATCTCTCTTCGTTGGTCTCAAACTTCTCCACATGGTTTATTGTGTCATATTACATCAATCTATGCTTGACATTTGGCTTCGGTCAACTTTGAAGCTAGTCGAAACGAAGAAAGACCAAAATGGACGAACTTGGTTAAGTTGGATGATTCTTGGACCAAATCTCTCTTCGTTGGTCTCAAACTTCTCCACATGGTTTATTGTGTCATATTACATCAATCTATGCTTGACATTTGGCTTCGGTCAACTTTGAAGCTAGTCGAAACGAAGAAAGACCAAAATGGACGAACTTGGTTAAGTTGGATGATTCTTGGACCAAATCTCTCTTCGTTGGTCTCAAACTTCTCCACATGGTTTATTGTGTCATATTACATCAATCTATGCTTGACATTTGGCTTCGGTCAACTTTGAAGCTAGTCGAAACGAAGAAAGACCAAAATGGACGAACTTGGTTAAGTGGATGATTCTTGGACCAAATCTCTCTTCGTTGGTCTCAAACTTCTCCACATGGTTTATTGTGTCATATTACATCAATCTATGCTTGACATTTGGCTTCGGTCAACTTTGAAGCTAGTCGAAACGAAGAAAGACCAAAATGGACGAACTTGGTTAAGTTGGATGATTCTTGGACCAAATCTCTCTTCGTTGGTCTCAAACTTCTCCACATGGTTTATTGTGTCATATTACATCAATCTATGCTTGACATTTGGCTTCGGTCAACTTTGAAGCTAGTCGAAACGAAGAAAGACCAAAATGGACGAACTTGGTTAAGTTGGATGATTCTTGGACCAAATCTCTCTTCGTTGGTCTCAAACTTCTCCACATGGTTTATTGTGTCATATTACATCAATCTATGCTTGACATTTGGCTTCGGTCAACTTTGAAGCTAGTCGAAACGAAGAAAGACCAAAATGGACGAACTTGGTTAAGTTGGATGATTCTTGGACCAAATCTCTCTTCGTTGGTCTCAAACTTCTCCACATGGTTTATTGTGTCATATTACATCAATCTATGCTTGACATTTGGCTTCGGTCAACTTTGAAGCTAGTCGAAACGAAGAAAGACCAAAATGGACGAACTTGGTTAAGTTGGATGATTCTTGGACCAAATCTCTCTTCGTTGGTCTCAAACTTCTCCACATGGTTTATTGTGTCATATTACATCAATCTATGCTTGACATTTGGCTTCGGTCAACTTTGAAGCTAGTCGAAACGAAGAAAGACCAAAATGGACGAACTTGGTTAAGTTGGATGATTCTTGGACCAAATCTCTCTTCGTTGGTCTCAAACTTCTCCACATGGTTTATTGTGTCATATTACATCAATCTATGCTTGACATTTGGCTTCGGTCAACTTTGAAGCTTGTCGAAACGAAGAAAGACCAAAATGGACGAACTTGGTTAAGTTGGATGATTCTTGGACCAAATCTCTCTTCGTTGGTCTCAAACTTCTCCACATGGTTTATTGTGTCATATTACATCAATCTATGCTTGACATTTGGCTTCGGTCAACTTTGAAGCTTGTCGAAACGAAGAAAGACCAAAATGGACGAACTTGGTTAAGTTGGATGATTCTTGGACCAAATCTCTCTTCGTTGGTCTCAAACTTCTCCACATGGTTTATTGTGTCATATTACATCAATCTATGCTTGACATTTGGCTTCGGTCAACTTTGAAGCTAGTCGAAACGAAGAAAGACCAAAATGGACGAACTTGGTTAAGTGGATGATTCTTGGACCAAATCTCTCTTCGTTGGTCTCAAACTTCTCCACATGGTTTATTGTGTCATATTACATCAATCTATGCTTGACATTTGGCTTCGGTCAACTTTGAAGCTAGTCGAAACGAAGAAAGACCAAAATGGACGAACTTGGTTAAGTGGATGATTCTTGGACCAAATCTCTCTTCGTTGGTCTCAAACTTCTCCACATGGTTTATTGTGTCATATTACATCAATCTATGCTTGACATTTGGCTTCGGTCAACTTTGAAGCTAGTCGAAACGAAGAAAGACCAAAATGGACGAACTTGGTTAAGTTGGATGATTCTTGGACCAAATCTCTCTTCGTTGGTCTCAAACTTCTCCACATGGTTTATTGTGTCATATTACATCAATCTATGCTTGACATTTGGCTTCGGTCAACTTTGAAGCTAGTCGAAACGAAGAAAGACCAAAATGGACGAACTTGGTTAAGTTGGATGATTCTTGGACCAAATCTCTCTTCGTTGGTCTCAAACTTCTCCACATGGTTTATTGTGTCATATTACATCAATCTATGCTTGACATTTGGCTTCGGTCAACTTTGAAGCTTGTCGAAACGAAGAAAGACCAAAATGGACGAACTTGGTCCAGTGGATGATTCTTGGACCAAATCTCTCTTCGTTGGTCTCAAACTTCTCCACATGGTTTATTGTGTCATATTACATCAATCTATGCTTGACATTTGGCTTCGGTCAACTTTGAAGCTTGTCGAAACGAAGAAAGACCAAAATGGACGAACTTGGTCCAGTGGATGATTCTTGGACCAAATCTCTCTTCGTTGGTCTCAAACTTCTCCACATGGTTTATTGTGTCATATTACATCAATCTATGCTTGACATTTGGCTTCGGTCAACTTTGAAGCTTGTCGAAACGAAGAAAGACCAAAATGGACGAACTTGGTCCAGTTGGATGATTCTTGGACCAAATCTCTCTTCGTTGGTCTCAAACTTCTCCACATGGTTTATTGTGTCATATTACATCAATCTATGCTTGACATTTGGCTTCGGTCAACTTTGAAGCTTGTCGAAACGAAGAAAGACCAAAATGGACGAACTTGGTCCAGTGGATGATTCTTGGACCAAATCTCTCTTCGTTGGTCTCAAACTTCTCCACATGGTTTATTGTGTCATATTACATCAATCTATGCTTGACATTTGGCTTCGGTCAACTTTGAAGCTTGTCGAAACGAAGAAAGACCAAAATGGACGAACTTGGTCCAGTGGGATGATTCTTGGACCAAATCTCTCTTCGTTGGTCTCAAACTTCTCCACATGGTTTATTGTGTCATATTACATCAATCTATGCTTGACATTTGGCTTCGGTCAACTTTGAAGCTTGTCGAAACGAAGAAAGACCAAAATGGACGAACTTGGTCCAGTGGATGATTCTTGGACCAAATCTCTCTTCGTTGGTCTCAAACTTCTCCACATGGTTTATTGTGTCATATTACATCAATCTATGCTTGACATTTGGCTTCGGTCAACTTTGAAGCTTGTCGAAACGAAGAAAGACCAAAATGGACGAACTTGGTCCAGTTGGATGATTCTTGGACCAAATCTCTCTTCGTTGGTCTCAAACTTCTCCACATGGTTTATTGTGTCATATTACATCAATCTATGCTTGACATTTGGCTTCGGTCAACTTTGAAGCTTGTCGAAACGAAGAAAGACCAAAATGGACGAACTTGGTCAAGTGGATGATTCTTGGACCAAATCTCTCTTCGTTGGTCTCAAACTTCTCCACATGGTTTATTGTGTCATATTACATCAATCTATGCTTGACATTTGGCTTCGGTCAACTTTGAAGCTAGTCGAAACGAAGAAAGACCAAAATGGACGAACTTGGTCCAGTTGGATGATTCTTGGACCAAATCTCTCTTCGTTGGTCTCAAACTTCTCCACATGGTTTATTGTGTCATATTACATCAATCTATGCTTGACATTTGGCTTCGGTCAACTTTGAAGCTAGTCGAAACGAAGAAAGACCAAAATGGACGAACTTGGTCCATTGGATGATTCTTGGACCAAATCTCTCTTCGTTGGTCTCAAACTTCTCCACATGGTTTATTGTGTCATATTACATCAATCTATGCTTGACATTTGGCTTCGGTCAACTTTGAAGCTTGTCGAAACGAAGAAAGACCAAAATGGACGAACTTGGTCAAGTTGGATGATTCTTGGACCAAATCTCTCTTCGTTGGTCTCAAACTTCTCCACATGGTTTATTGTGTCATATTACATCAATCTATGCTTGACATTTGGCTTCGGTCAACTTTGAAGCTTGTCGAAACGAAGAAAGACCAAAATGGACGAACTTGGTCAGTTGGATGATTCTTGGACCAAATCTCTCTTCGTTGGTCTCAAACTTCTCCACATGGTTTATTGTGTCATATTACATCAATCTATGCTTGACATTTGGCTTCGGTCAACTTTGAAGCTAGTCGAAACGAAGAAAGACCAAAATGGACGAACTTGGTCCAGTGGATGATTCTTGGACCAAATCTCTCTTCGTTGGTCTCAAACTTCTCCACATGGTTTATTGTGTCATATTACATCAATCTATGCTTGACATTTGGCTTCGGTCAACTTTGAAGCTAGTCGAAACGAAGAAAGACCAAAATGGACGAACTTGGTTAAGTTGGATG
The DNA here is from genome assembly GCA_022379115.2 of Bauhinia variegata. NCBI lineage: Eukaryota > Viridiplantae > Streptophyta > Magnoliopsida > Fabales > Fabaceae > Bauhinia > Bauhinia variegata. The sequence continues at coordinate 14,811 of JAKRYI020000093.1, forward strand.
ATTCTTGGACCAAATCTCTCTTCGTTGGTCTCAAACTTCTCCACATGGTTTATGTGTCATATTACATCAATCTATGCTTGACATTTGGCTTCGGTCAACTTTGAAGCTTGTCGAAACGAAGAAAGACCAAAATGGACGAACTTGGTCCATGTGGATGATTCTTGGACCAAATCTCTCTTCGTTGGTCTCAAACTTCTCCACATGGTTTATTGTGTCATATTACATCAATCTATGCTTGACATTTGGCTTCGGTCAACTTTGAAGCTTGTCGAAACGAAGAAAGACCAAAATGGACGAACTTGGTCAAGTTGGATGATTCTTGGACCAAATCTCTCTTCGTTGGTCTCAAACTTCTCCACATGGTTTATTGTGTCATATTACATCAATCTATGCTTGACATTTGGCTTCGGTCAACTTTGAAGCTTGTCGAAACGAAGAAAGACCAAAATGGACGAACTTGGTCCAAGTGGATGATTCTTGGACCAAATCTCTCTTCGTTGGTCTCAAACTTCTCCACATGGTTTATTGTGTCATATTACATCAATCTATGCTTGACATTTGGCTTCGGTCAACTTTGAAGCTTGTCGAAACGAAGAAAGACCAAAATGGACGAACTTGGTCAAGTTGGATGATTCTTGGACCAAATCTCTCTTCGTTGGTCTCAAACTTCTCCACATGGTTTATTGTGTCATATTACATCAATCTATGCTTGACATTTGGCTTCGGTCAACTTTGAAGCTTGTCGAAACGAAGAAAGACCAAAATGGACGAACTTGGTCCAGTGGATGATTCTTGGACCAAATCTCTCTTCGTTGGTCTCAAACTTCTCCACATGGTTTATTGTGTCATATTACATCAATCTATGCTTGACATTTGGCTTCGGTCAACTTTGAAGCTTGTCGAAACGAAGAAAGACCAAAATGGACGAACTTGGTCAAGTGGATGATTCTTGGACCAAATCTCTCTTCGTTGGTCTCAAACTTCTCCACATGGTTTATTGTGTCATATTACATCAATCTATGCTTGACATTTGGCTTCGGTCAACTTTGAAGCTTGTCGAAACGAAGAAAGACCAAAATGGACGAACTTGGTCCAGTTGGATGATTCTTGGACCAAATCTCTCTTCGTTGGTCTCAAACTTCTCCACATGGTTTATTGTGTCATATTACATCAATCTATGCTTGACATTTGGCTTCGGTCAACTTTGAAGCTTGTCGAAACGAAGAAAGACCAAAATGGACGAACTTGGTCCAGTTGGATGATTCTTGGACCAAATCTCTCTTCGTTGGTCTCAAACTTCTCCACATGGTTTATTGTGTCATATTACATCAATCTATGCTTGACATTTGGCTTCGGTCAACTTTGAAGCTTGTCGAAACGAAGAAAGACCAAAATGGACGAACTTGGTCCAGTTGGATGATTCTTGGACCAAATCTCTCTTCGTTGGTCTCAAACTTCTCCACATGGTTTATTGTGTCATATTACATCAATCTATGCTTGACATTTGGCTTCGGTCAACTTTGAAGCTTGTCGAAACGAAGAAAGACCAAAATGGACGAACTTGGTCCAGTGGATGATTCTTGGACCAAATCTCTCTTCGTTGGTCTCAAACTTCTCCACATGGTTTATTGTGTCATATTACATCAATCTATGCTTGACATTTGGCTTCGGTCAACTTTGAAGCTTGTCGAAACGAAGAAAGACCAAAATGGACGAACTTGGTAAGTTGGATGATTCTTGGACCAAATCTCTCTTCGTTGGTCTCAAACTTCTCCACATGGTTTATTGTGTCATATTACATCAATCTATGCTTGACATTTGGCTTCGGTCAACTTTGAAGCTTGTCGAAACGAAGAAAGACCAAAATGGACGAACTTGGTCCAGTTGGATGATTCTTGGACCAAATCTCTCTTCGTTGGTCTCAAACTTCTCCACATGGTTTATTGTGTCATATTACATCAATCTATGCTTGACATTTGGCTTCGGTCAACTTTGAAGCTTGTCGAAACGAAGAAAGACCAAAATGGACGAACTTGGTCCAGTTGGATGATTCTTGGACCAAATCTCTCTTCGTTGGTCTCAAACTTCTCCACATGGTTTATTGTGTCATATTACATCAATCTATGCTTGACATTTGGCTTCGGTCAACTTTGAAGCTTGTCGAAACGAAGAAAGACCAAAATGGACGAACTTGGTTAAGTTGGATGATTCTTGGACCAAATCTCTCTTCGTTGGTCTCAAACTTCTCCACATGGTTTATTGTGTCATATTACATCAATCTATGCTTGACATTTGGCTTCGGTCAACTTTGAAGCTTGTCGAAACGAAGAAAGACCAAAATGGACGAACTTGGTCCAGTGGATGATTCTTGGACCAAATCTCTCTTCGTTGGTCTCAAACTTCTCCACATGGTTTATTGTGTCATATTACATCAATCTATGCTTGACATTTGGCTTCGGTCAACTTTGAAGCTTGTCGAAACGAAGAAAGACCAAAATGGACGAACTTGGTCCAGTGGATGATTCTTGGACCAAATCTCTCTTCGTTGGTCTCAAACTTCTCCACATGGTTTATTGTGTCATATTACATCAATCTATGCTTGACATTTGGCTTCGGTCAACTTTGAAGCTTGTCGAAACGAAGAAAGACCAAAATGGACGAACTTGGTTAAGTTGGATGATTCTTGGACCAAATCTCTCTTCGTTGGTCTCAAACTTCTCCACATGGTTTATTGTGTCATATTACATCAATCTATGCTTGACATTTGGCTTCGGTCAACTTTGAAGCTTGTCGAAACGAAGAAAGACCAAAATGGACGAACTTGGTCAAGTTGGATGATTCTTGGACCAAATCTCTCTTCGTTGGTCTCAAACTTCTCCACATGGTTTATTGTGTCATATTACATCAATCTATGCTTGACATTTGGCTTCGGTCAACTTTGAAGCTTGTCGAAACGAAGAAAGACCAAAATGGACGAACTTGGTCCAGTTGGATGATTCTTGGACCAAATCTCTCTTCGTTGGTCTCAAACTTCTCCACATGGTTTATTGTGTCATATTACATCAATCTATGCTTGACATTTGGCTTCGGTCAACTTTGAAGCTTGTCGAAACGAAGAAAGACCAAAATGGACGAACTTGGTTAAGTTGGATGATTCTTGGACCAAATCTCTCTTCGTTGGTCTCAAACTTCTCCACATGGTTTATTGTGTCATATTACATCAATCTATGCTTGACATTTGGCTTCGGTCAACTTTGAAGCTTGTCGAAACGAAGAAAGACCAAAATGGACGAACTTGGTCCAGTTGGATGATTCTTGGACCAAATCTCTCTTCGTTGGTCTCAAACTTCTCCACATGGTTTATTGTGTCATATTACATCAATCTATGCTTGACATTTGGCTTCGGTCAACTTTGAAGCTTGTCGAAACGAAGAAAGACCAAAATGGACGAACTTGGTAAGTTGGATGATTCTTGGACCAAATCTCTCTTCGTTGGTCTCAAACTTCTCCACATGGTTTATTGTGTCATATTACATCAATCTATGCTTGACATTTGGCTTCGGTCAACTTTGAAGCTTGTCGAAACGAAGAAAGACCAAAATGGACGAACTTGGTCCAGTTGGATGATTCTTGGACCAAATCTCTCTTCGTTGGTCTCAAACTTCTCCACATGGTTTATTGTGTCATATTACATCAATCTATGCTTGACATTTGGCTTCGGTCAACTTTGAAGCTTGTCGAAACGAAGAAAGACCAAAATGGACGAACTTGGTCCAAGTTGGATGATTCTTGGACCAAATCTCTCTTCGTTGGTCTCAAACTTCTCCACATGGTTTATTGTGTCATATTACATCAATCTATGCTTGACATTTGGCTTCGGTCAACTTTGAAGCTTGTCGAAACGAAGAAAGACCAAAATGGACGAACTTGGTAAGTTGGATGATTCTTGGACCAAATCTCTCTTCGTTGGTCTCAAACTTCTCCACATGGTTTATTGTGTCATATTACATCAATCTATGCTTGACATTTGGCTTCGGTCAACTTTGAAGCTTGTCGAAACGAAGAAAGACCAAAATGGACGAACTTGGTCCAGTGGATGATTCTTGGACCAAATCTCTCTTCGTTGGTCTCAAACTTCTCCACATGGTTTATTGTGTCATATTACATCAATCTATGCTTGACATTTGGCTTCGGTCAACTTTGAAGCTTGTCGAAACGAAGAAAGACCAAAATGGACGAACTTGGTCCAGTTGGATGATTCTTGGACCAAATCTCTCTTCGTTGGTCTCAAACTTCTCCACATGGTTTATGTGTCATATTACATCAATCTATGCTTGACATTTGGCTTCGGTCAACTTTGAAGCTTGTCGAAACGAAGAAAGACCAAAATGGACGAACTTGGTCCAGTGGATGATTCTTGGACCAAATCTCTCTTCGTTGGTCTCAAACTTCTCCACATGGTTTATTGTGTCATATTACATCAATCTATGCTTGACATTTGGCTTCGGTCAACTTTGAAGCTTGTCGAAACGAAGAAAGACCAAAATGGACGAACTTGGTTAAGTTGGATGATTCTTGGACCAAATCTCTCTTCGTTGGTCTCAAACTTCTCCACATGGTTTAATGTGTCATATTACATCAATCTATGCTTGACATTTGGCTTCGGTCAACTTTGAAGCTTGTCGAAACGAAGAAAGACCAAAATGGACGAACTTGGTCCATTGGATGATTCTTGGACCAAATCTCTCTTCGTTGGTCTCAAACTTCTCCACATGGTTTATTGTGTCATATTACATCAATCTATGCTTGACATTTGGCTTCGGTCAACTTTGAAGCTTGTCGAAACGAAGAAAGACCAAAATGGACGAACTTGGTCCAGTTGGATGATTCTTGGACCAAATCTCTCTTCGTTGGTCTCAAACTTCTCCACATGGTTTATTGTGTCATATTACATCAATCTATGCTTGACATTTGGCTTCGGTCAACTTTGAAGCTTGTCGAAACGAAGAAAGACCAAAATGGACGAACTTGGTCCAGTTGGATGATTCTTGGACCAAATCTCTCTTCGTTGGTCTCAAACTTCTCCACATGGTTTAATGTGTCATATTACATCAATCTATGCTTGACATTTGGCTTCGGTCAACTTTGAAGCTTGTCGAAACGAAGAAAGACCAAAATGGACGAACTTGGTCCAGTGGATGATTCTTGGACCAAATCTCTCTTCGTTGGTCTCAAACTTCTCCACATGGTTTATTGTGTCATATTACATCAATCTATGCTTGACATTTGGCTTCGGTCAACTTTGAAGCTTGTCGAAACGAAGAAAGACCAAAATGGACGAACTTGGTCCAGTTGGATGATTCTTGGACCAAATCTCTCTTCGTTGGTCTCAAACTTCTCCACATGGTTTATTGTGTCATATTACATCAATCTATGCTTGACATTTGGCTTCGGTCAACTTTGAAGCTTGTCGAAACGAAGAAAGACCAAAATGGACGAACTTGGTCCAGTTGGATGATTCTTGGACCAAATCTCTCTTCGTTGGTCTCAAACTTCTCCACATGGTTTATGTGTCATATTACATCAATCTATGCTTGACATTTGGCTTCGGTCAACTTTGAAGCTTGTCGAAACGAAGAAAGACCAAAATGGACGAACTTGGTCCAAGTTGGATGATTCTTGGACCAAATCTCTCTTCGTTGGTCTCAAACTTCTCCACATGGTTTATTGTGTCATATTACATCAATCTATGCTTGACATTTGGCTTCGGTCAACTTTGAAGCTTGTCGAAACGAAGAAAGACCAAAATGGACGAACTTGGTCCAGTTGGATGATTCTTGGACCAAATCTCTCTTCGTTGGTCTCAAACTTCTCCACATGGTTTATTGTGTCATATTACATCAATCTATGCTTGACATTTGGCTTCGGTCAACTTTGAAGCTTGTCGAAACGAAGAAAGACCAAAATGGACGAACTTGGTCCATTGGATGATTCTTGGACCAAATCTCTCTTCGTTGGTCTCAAACTTCTCCACATGGTTTATTGTGTCATATTACATCAATCTATGCTTGACATTTGGCTTCGGTCAACTTTGAAGCTTGTCGAAACGAAGAAAGACCAAAATGGACGAACTTGGTCCAGTTGGATGATTCTTGGACCAAATCTCTCTTCGTTGGTCTCAAACTTCTCCACATGGTTTATTGTGTCATATTACATCAATCTATGCTTGACATTTGGCTTCGGTCAACTTTGAAGCTTGTCGAAACGAAGAAAGACCAAAATGGACGAACTTGGTCCAGTTGGATGATTCTTGGACCAAATCTCTCTTCGTTGGTCTCAAACTTCTCCACATGGTTTATTGTGTCATATTACATCAATCTATGCTTGACATTTGGCTTCGGTCAACTTTGAAGCTTGTCGAAACGAAGAAAGACCAAAATGGACGAACTTGGTAAGTTGGATGATTCTTGGACCAAATCTCTCTTCGTTGGTCTCAAACTTCTCCACATGGTTTATTGTGTCATATTACATCAATCTATGCTTGACATTTGGCTTCGGTCAACTTTGAAGCTTGTCGAAACGAAGAAAGACCAAAATGGACGAACTTGGTCCAAGTGGATGATTCTTGGACCAAATCTCTCTTCGTTGGTCTCAAACTTCTCCACATGGTTTATTGTGTCATATTACATCAATCTATGCTTGACATTTGGCTTCGGTCAACTTTGAAGCTTGTCGAAACGAAGAAAGACCAAAATGGACGAACTTGGTCCATTGGATGATTCTTGGACCAAATCTCTCTTCGTTGGTCTCAAACTTCTCCACATGGTTTATTGTGTCATATTACATCAATCTATGCTTGACATTTGGCTTCGGTCAACTTTGAAGCTTGTCGAAACGAAGAAAGACCAAAATGGACGAACTTGGTCCAGTGGATGATTCTTGGACCAAATCTCTCTTCGTTGGTCTCAAACTTCTCCACATGGTTTATTGTGTCATATTACATCAATCTATGCTTGACATTTGGCTTCGGTCAACTTTGAAGCTTGTCGAAACGAAGAAAGACCAAAATGGACGAACTTGGTCCAAGTGGATGATTCTTGGACCAAATCTCTCTTCGTTGGTCTCAAACTTCTCCACATGGTTTATGTGTCATATTACATCAATCTATGCTTGACATTTGGCTTCGGTCAACTTTGAAGCTTGTCGAAACGAAGAAAGACCAAAATGGACGAACTTGGTCCAGTTGGATGATTCTTGGACCAAATCTCTCTTCGTTGGTCTCAAACTTCTCCACATGGTTTAATGTGTCATATTACATCAATCTATGCTTGACATTTGGCTTCGGTCAACTTTGAAGCTTGTCGAAACGAAGAAAGACCAAAATGGACGAACTTGGTCCAAGTGGATGATTCTTGGACCAAATCTCTCTTCGTTGGTCTCAAACTTCTCCACATGGTTTATTGTGTCATATTACATCAATCTATGCTTGACATTTGGCTTCGGTCAACTTTGAAGCTTGTCGAAACGAAGAAAGACCAAAATGGACGAACTTGGTCAAGTTGGATGATTCTTGGACCAAATCTCTCTTCGTTGGTCTCAAACTTCTCCACATGGTTTATTGTGTCATATTACATCAATCTATGCTTGACATTTGGCTTCGGTCAACTTTGAAGCTTGTCGAAACGAAGAAAGACCAAAATGGACGAACTTGGTCCAGTGGATGATTCTTGGACCAAATCTCTCTTCGTTGGTCTCAAACTTCTCCACATGGTTTATGTGTCATATTACATCAATCTATGCTTGACATTTGGCTTCGGTCAACTTTGAAGCTTGTCGAAACGAAGAAAGACCAAAATGGACGAACTTGGTCAAGTTGGATGATTCTTGGACCAAATCTCTCTTCGTTGGTCTCAAACTTCTCCACATGGTTTATTGTGTCATATTACATCAATCTATGCTTGACATTTGGCTTCGGTCAACTTTGAAGCTTGTCGAAACGAAGAAGGACCAAAATGGACGAACTTGGTCCAAGTGGATGATTCTTGGACCAAATCTCTCTTCGTTGGTCTCAAACTTCTCCACATGGTTTATTGTGTCATATTACATCAATCTATGCTTGACATTTGGCTTCGGTCAACTTTGAAGCTTGTCGAAACGAAGAAAGACCAAAATGGACGAACTTGGTCAAGTTGGATGATTCTTGGACCAAATCTCTCTTCGTTGGTCTCAAACTTCTCCACATGGTTTATTGTGTCATATTACATCAATCTATGCTTGACATTTGGCTTCGGTCAACTTTGAAGCTTGTCGAAACGAAGAAAGACCAAAATGGACGAACTTGGTCCAGTGGATGATTCTTGGACCAAATCTCTCTTCGTTGGTCTCAAACTTCTCCACATGGTTTAATGTGTCATATTACATCAATCTATGCTTGACATTTGGCTTCGGTCAACTTTGAAGCTTGTCGAAACGAAGAAAGACCAAAATGGACGAACTTGGTTAAGTTGGATGATTCTTGGACCAAATCTCTCTTCGTTGGTCTCAAACTTCTCCACATGGTTTAATGTGTCATATTACATCAATCTATGCTTGACATTTGGCTTCGGTCAACTTTGAAGCTTGTCGAAACGAAGAAAGACCAAAATGGACGAACTTGGTCAAGTTGGATGATTCTTGGACCAAATCTCTCTTCGTTGGTCTCAAACTTCTCCACATGGTTTAATGTGTCATATTACATCAATCTATGCTTGACATTTGGCTTCGGTCAACTTTGAAGCTTGTCGAAACGAAGAAAGACCAAAATGGACGAACTTGGTTAAGTTGGATGATTCTTGGACCAAATCTCTCTTCGTTGGTCTCAAACTTCTCCACATGGTTTATTGTGTCATATTACATCAATCTATGCTTGACATTTGGCTTCGGTCAACTTTGAAGCTTGTCGAAACGAAGAAAGACCAAAATGGACGAACTTGGTCCAGTTGGATGATTCTTGGACCAAATCTCTCTTCGTTGGTCTCAAACTTCTCCACATGGTTTAATGTGTCATATTACATCAATCTATGCTTGACATTTGGCTTCGGTCAACTTTGAAGCTAGTCGAAACGAAGAAAGACCAAAATGGACGAACTTGGTTAAGTTGGATGATTCTTGGACCAAATCTCTCTTCGTTGGTCTCAAACTTCTCCACATGGTTTATTGTGTCATATTACATCAATCTATGCTTGACATTTGGCTTCGGTCAACTTTGAAGCTTGTCGAAACGAAGAAAGACCAAAATGGACGAACTTGGTTAAGTGGATGATTCTTGGACCAAATCTCTCTTCGTTGGTCTCAAACTTCTCCACATGGTTTAATGTGTCATATTACATCAATCTATGCTTGACATTTGGCTTCGGTCAACTTTGAAGCTTGTCGAAACGAAGAAAGACCAAAATGGACGAACTTGGTTAAGTTGGATGATTCTTGGACCAAATCTCTCTTCGTTGGTCTCAAACTTCTCCACATGGTTTATTGTGTCATATTACATCAATCTATGCTTGACATTTGGCTTCGGTCAACTTTGAAGCTTGTCGAAACGAAGAAAGACCAAAATGGACGAACTTGGTCCAGTGGATGATTCTTGGACCAAATCTCTCTTCGTTGGTCTCAAACTTCTCCACATGGTTTATTGTGTCATATTACATCAATCTATGCTTGACATTTGGCTTCGGTCAACTTTGAAGCTTGTCGAAACGAAGAAGGACCAAAATGGACGAACTTGGTCCAGTGGATGATTCTTGGACCAAATCTCTCTTCGTTGGTCTCAAACTTCTCCACATGGTTTAATGTGTCATATTACATCAATCTATGCTTGACATTTGGCTTCGGTCAACTTTGAAGCTTGTCGAAACGAAGAAAGACCAAAATGGACGAACTTGGTCCAGTTGGATGATTCTTGGACCAAATCTCTCTTCGTTGGTCTCAAACTTCTCCACATGGTTTAATGTGTCATATTACATCAATCTATGCTTGACATTTGGCTTCGGTCAACTTTGAAGCTAGTCGAAACGAAGAAAGACCAAAATGGACGAACTTGGTCCAGTTGGATGATTCTTGGACCAAATCTCTCTTCGTTGGTCTCAAACTTCTCCACATGGTTTATTGTGTCATATTACATCAATCTATGCTTGACATTTGGCTTCGGTCAACTTTGAAGCTTGTCGAAACGAAGAAAGACCAAAATGGACGAACTTGGTCCAGTTGGATGATTCTTGGACCAAATCTCTCTTCGTTGGTCTCAAACTTCTCCACATGGTTTAATGTGTCATATTACATCAATCTATGCTTGACATTTGGCTTCGGTCAACTTTGAAGCTTGTCGAAACGAAGAAAGACCAAAATGGACGAACTTGGTAAGTTGGATGATTCTTGGACCAAATCTCTCTTCGTTGGTCTCAAACTTCTCCACATGGTTTATTGTGTCATATTACATCAATCTATGCTTGACATTTGGCTTCGGTCAACTTTGAAGCTTGTCGAAACGAAGAAAGACCAAAATGGACGAACTTGGTCAAGTTGGATGATTCTTGGACCAAATCTCTCTTCGTTGGTCTCAAACTTCTCCACATGGTTTATTGTGTCATATTACATCAATCTATGCTTGACATTTGGCTTCGGTCAACTTTGAAGCTTGTCGAAACGAAGAAAGACCAAAATGGACGAACTTGGTCCAGTGGATGATTCTTGGACCAAATCTCTCTTCGTTGGTCTCAAACTTCTCCACATGGTTTATTGTGTCATATTACATCAATCTATGCTTGACATTTGGCTTCGGTCAACTTTGAAGCTTGTCGAAACGAAGAAAGACCAAAATGGACGAACTTGGTAAGTTGGATGATTCTTGGACCAAATCTCTCTTCGTTGGTCTCAAACTTCTCCACATGGTTTATTGTGTCATATTACATCAATCTATGCTTGACATTTGGCTTCGGTCAACTTTGAAGCTTGTCGAAACGAAGAAAGACCAAAATGGACGAACTTGGTTAAGTTGGATGATTCTTGGACCAAATCTCTCTTCGTTGGTCTCAAACTTCTCCACATGGTTTATTGTGTCATATTACATCAATCTATGCTTGACATTTGGCTTCGGTCAACTTTGAAGCTTGTCGAAACGAAGAAGGACCAAAATGGACGAACTTGGTTAAGTTGGATGATTCTTGGACCAAATCTCTCTTCGTTGGTCTCAAACTTCTCCACATGGTTTATTGTGTCATATTACATCAATCTATGCTTGACATTTGGCTTCGGTCAACTTTGAAGCTTGTCGAAACGAAGAAAGACCAAAATGGACGAACTTGGTTAAGTTGGATGATTCTTGGACCAAATCTCTCTTCGTTGGTCTCAAACTTCTCCACATGGTTTATGTGTCATATTACATCAATCTATGCTTGACATTTGGCTTCGGTCAACTTTGAAGCTTGTCGAAACGAAGAAAGACCAAAATGGACGAACTTGGTCCAAGTTGGATGATTCTTGGACCAAATCTCTCTTCGTTGGTCTCAAACTTCTCCACATGGTTTATTGTGTCATATTACATCAATCTATGCTTGACATTTGGCTTCGGTCAACTTTGAAGCTTGTCGAAACGAAGAAAGACCAAAATGGACGAACTTGGTTAAGTGGATGATTCTTGGACCAAATCTCTCTTCGTTGGTCTCAAACTTCTCCACATGGTTTATTGTGTCATATTACATCAATCTATGCTTGACATTTGGCTTCGGTCAACTTTGAAGCTTGTCGAAACGAAGAAAGACCAAAATGGACGAACTTGGTTAAGTGGATGATTCTTGGACCAAATCTCTCTTCGTTGGTCTCAAACTTCTCCACATGGTTTAATGTGTCATATTACATCAATCTATGCTTGACATTTGGCTTCGGTCAACTTTGAAGCTTGTCGAAACGAAGAAGGACCAAAATGGACGAACTTGGTCCAGTTGGATGATTCTTGGACCAAATCTCTCTTCGTTGGTCTCAAACTTCTCCACATGGTTTATTGTGTCATATTACATCAATCTATGCTTGACATTTGGCTTCGGTCAACTTTGAAGCTTGTCGAAACGAAGAAAGACCAAAATGGACGAACTTGGTCCAGTTGGATGATTCTTGGACCAAATCTCTCTTCGTTGGTCTCAAACTTCTCCACATGGTTTATGTGTCATATTACATCAATCTATGCTTGACATTTGGCTTCGGTCAACTTTGAAGCTTGTCGAAACGAAGAAGGACCAAAATGGACGAACTTGGTCCAAGTGGATGATTCTTGGACCAAATCTCTCTTCGTTGGTCTCAAACTTCTCCACATGGTTTATTGTGTCATATTACATCAATCTATGCTTGACATTTGGCTTCGGTCAACTTTGAAGCTTGTCGAAACGAAGAAAGACCAAAATGGACGAACTTGGTCCAGTTGGATGATTCTTGGACCAAATCTCTCTTCGTTGGTCTCAAACTTCTCCACATGGTTTATTGTGTCATATTACATCAATCTATGCTTGACATTTGGCTTCGGTCAACTTTGAAGCTTGTCGAAACGAAGAAAGACCAAAATGGACGAACTTGGTCAATTGGATGATTCTTGGACCAAATCTCTCTTCGTTGGTCTCAAACTTCTCCACATGGTTTAATGTGTCATATTACATCAATCTATGCTTGACATTTGGCTTCGGTCAACTTTGAAGCTTGTCGAAACGAAGAAAGACCAAAATGGACGAACTTGGTCCAGTGGATGATTCTTGGACCAAATCTCTCTTCGTTGGTCTCAAACTTCTCCACATGGTTTATTGTGTCATATTACATCAATCTATGCTTGACATTTGGCTTCGGTCAACTTTGAAGCTTGTCGAAACGAAGAAGACCAAAATGGACGAACTTGGTCCATGTTGGATGATTCTTGGACCAAATCTCTCTTCGTTGGTCTCAAACTTCTCCACATGGTTTATTGTGTCATATTACATCAATCTATGCTTGACATTTGGCTTCGGTCAACTTTGAAGCTAGTCGAAACGAAGAAGACCAAAATGGACGAACTTGGTCCATGTGGATGATTCTTGGACCAAATCTCTCTTCGTTGGTCTCAAACTTCTCCACATGGTTTAATGTGTCATATTACATCAATCTATGCTTGACATTTGGCTTCGGTCAACTTTGAAGCTTGTCGAAACGAAGAAAGACCAAAATGGACGAACTTGGTCCAAGTGGATGATTCTTGGACCAAATCTCTCTTCGTTGGTCTCAAACTTCTCCACATGGTTTAATGTGTCATATTACATCAATCTATGCTTGACATTTGGCTTCGGTCAACTTTGAAGCTTGTCGAAACGAAGAAAGACCAAAATGGACGAACTTGGTTAAGTGGATGATTCTTGGACCAAATCTCTCTTCGTTGGTCTCAAACTTCTCCACATGGTTTATTGTGTCATATTACATCAATCTATGCTTGACATTTGGCTTCGGTCAACTTTGAAGCTTGTCGAAACGAAGAAAGACCAAAATGGACGAACTTGGTCCAAGTGGATGATTCTTGGACCAAATCTCTCTTCGTTGGTCTCAAACTTCTCCACATGGTTTATTGTGTCATATTACATCAATCTATGCTTGACATTTGGCTTCGGTCAACTTTGAAGCTTGTCGAAACGAAGAAGACCAAAATGGACGAACTTGGTCCATGTGGATGATTCTTGGACCAAATCTCTCTTCGTTGGTCTCAAACTTCTCCACATGGTTTATTGTGTCATATTACATCAATCTATGCTTGACATTTGGCTTCGGTCAACTTTGAAGCTTGTCGAAACGAAGAAAGACCAAAATGGACGAACTTGGTCCAGTTGGATGATTCTTGGACCAAATCTCTCTTCGTTGGTCTCAAACTTCTCCACATGGTTTATTGTGTCATATTACATCAATCTATGCTTGACATTTGGCTTCGGTCAACTTTGAAGCTTGTCGAAACGAAGAAAGACCAAAATGGACGAACTTGGTCCAGTTGGATGATTCTTGGACCAAATCTCTCTTCGTTGGTCTCAAACTTCTCCACATGGTTTATTGTGTCATATTACATCAATCTATGCTTGACATTTGGCTTCGGTCAACTTTGAAGCTTGTCGAAACGAAGAAAGACCAAAATGGACGAACTTGGTCCATGTGGATGATTCTTGGACCAAATCTCTCTTCGTTGGTCTCAAACTTCTCCACATGGTTTATTGTGTCATATTACATCAATCTATGCTTGACATTTGGCTTCGGTCAACTTTGAAGCTTGTCGAAACGAAGAAAGACCAAAATGGACGAACTTGGTCCAAGTGGATGATTCTTGGACCAAATCTCTCTTCGTTGGTCTCAAACTTCTCCACATGGTTTATTGTGTCATATTACATCAATCTATGCTTGACATTTGGCTTCGGTCAACTTTGAAGCTGTCGAAACGAAGAAAGACCAAAATGGACGAACTTGGTTATGTGGATGATTCTTGGACCAAATCTCTCTTCGTTGGTCTCAAACTTCTCCACATGGTTTATTGTGTCATATTACATCAATCTATGCTTGACATTTGGCTTCGGTCAACTTTGAAGCTAGTCGAAACGAAGAAAGACCAAAATGGACGAACTTGGTCCATGTGGATGATTCTTGGACCAAATCTCTCTTCGTTGGTCTCAAACTTCTCCACATGGTTTATTGTGTCATATTACATCAATCTATGCTTGACATTTGGCTTCGGTTCAACTTTGAAGCTAGTCGAAACGAAGAAAGACCAAAATGGACGAACTGGTTAAGTTGGATGATTCTTGGACCAAATCTCTCTTCGTTGGTCTCAAACTTCTCACATGGTTTATTGTGTCATATTACATCAATCTATGCTTGACATTTGGCTTCGTATAACTTTGAAGCTTGTCGAACGAAGAAAGACCAAAATGGACGAACTTGGTAAGTTGGATGATTCTTGGACCAAATCTCTCTTTGTTGGTCTCAAACTTCTCCACATGGTTTATTGTGTCATATTACATCAATCTATGCTTGACATTTGGCTTCGGTCAACTTTGAAGCTTGTCGAAACGAAGAAAGACCAAAATGGACGAACTTGGTAAGTTGGATGATTCTTGGACCAAATCTCTCTTCGTTGGTCTCAAACTTCTCCACATGGTTTATTTGTGTATAATCAATCTTTTTTTTTTTTTTTCTTGTCCCCAACCTTTTTTTTTTTTTCTTTTTTTTTTTTTTTCTCCACATGGTTTATTGTGTCATATTACATCAATTATGCTTGACATTTGGCTTTGGTGAACTTTGAAGCTTGTCGAACGAAAGAAAGACCAAAAATGGACGAACTTGGTCCAAGTTGGATGATTCTTGGACAAATCTCTCTTCGTTCTCAAACTTCTCCACATGGTTTTTGTGTCATATTACATCAATCTATGCTTGACATTTGGCTTCGGTCAACTTTGAAGCTTGTCGAAACGAAGAAAGACCAAAATGGACGAACTTGGTTAAGTTGGATGATTCTTGGACCAAATCTCTCTTCGTTGGTCTCAAACTTCTCCACATGGTTTAATGTGTCATATTACATCAATCTATGCTTGACATTTGGCTTCGGTCAACTTTGAAGCTAGTCGAAACGAAGAAAGACCAAAATGGACGAACTTGGTCCAAGTGGATGATTCTTGGACCAAATCTCTCTTCGTTGGTCTCAAACTTCTCCACATGTTTTATTGTGTCATATTACATCAATCTATGCTTGACATTTGGCTTCGGTCAACTTTGAAGCTTGTCGAAACGAAGAAAGACCAAAATGGACGAACTTGGTCCTTGTGGATGATTCTTGGACCAAATCTCTCTTCGTTGGTCTCAAACTTCTCCACATGGTTTATTGTGTCATATTACATCAATCTATGCTTGACATTTGGCTTCGGTCAACTTTGAAGCTTGTCGAAACGAAGAAAGACCAAAATGGACGAACTTGGTTAAGTTGGATGATTCTTGGACCAAATCTCTCTTCGTTGGTCTCAAACTTCTCCACATGGTTTATTGTGTCATATTACATCAATCTATGCTTGACATTGGCTTCGGTTCAACTTTGAAGCTAGTCGAAACGAAGAAAGACCAAAATGGACGAACTTGGTTAAGTGGATGATTCTTGGACCAAATCTCTCTTCGTTGGTCTCAAACTTCTCCACATGGTTTATTGTGTCATATTACATCAATCTATGCTTGACATTTGGCTTCGGTCAACTTTGAAGCTGTCGAAAACGAAGAAAGACCAAAATGGACGAACTTGGTCAAGTTGGATGATTCTTGGACCAAATCTCTCTTCGTTGGTCTCAAACTTCTCACATGGTTTATTGTGTCATATTACATCAATCTATGCTTGACATTTGCTTCGTTCAACTTTGAAGCTAGTCGAAACGAAAAGAAAGACCAAAATGGACGAACTTGGTTAAGTTGGATGATTCTTGGACCAAATCTCTCTTCGTTGGTCTCAAACTTCTCCACATGGTTTATTGTGTCATATTACATCAATCTATGCTTGACATTTGGCTTCGGTCACTTTGAAGCTAGTCGAAACGAAGAAAGACCAAAATGGACGAACTTGGTTATGTGGATGATTCTTGGACCAAATCTCTCTTCGTTGGTCTCAAACTTCTCCACATGGTTTAATGTGTCATATTACATCAATCTATGCTTGACATTTGGCTTCGGTCAACTTTGAAGCTTGTCGAAACGAAGAAAGACCAAAATGGACGAACTTGGTTAATTGGATGATTCTTGGACCAAATCTCTCTTCGTTGGTCTCAAACTTCTCCACATGGTTTATTGTGTCATATTACATCAATCTATGCTTGACATTTGGCTTCGGTCAACTTTGAAGCTAGTCGAAACGAAGAAGAAAGACCAAAATGGACGAACTTGGTTAAGTTGGATGATTCTTGGACCAAATCTCTCTTCGTTGGTCTCAAACTTCTCCACATGGTTTATTGTGTCATATTACATCAATCTATGCTTGACATTTGGCTTCGGTCAACTTTGAAGCTAGTCGAAACGAAGAAAGACCAAAATGGACGAACTTTGTAAGTTGGATGATTCTTGGACCAAATCTCTCTTCGTTGGTCTCAAACTTCTCCACATGGTTTATTGTGTCATATTACATCAATCTATGCTTGACATTTGGCTTCGGTCAACTTTGAAGCTAGTCGAAACGAAGAAAGACCAAAATGGACGAACTTGGTTAAGTTGGATGATTCTTGGACCAAATCTCTCTTCGTTGGTCTCAAACTTCTCCACATGGTTTATTGTGTCATATTACATCAATCTATGCTTGACATTTGGCTTCGGTCAACTTTGAAAAAACGAGGAAAAGAAAGACCAAATGGACGAACTTGGTTAAGTTGGATGATTCTTGGACCAAATCTCTCTTCGTTGGTCTCAAACTTCTCCACATGGTTTATTGTGTCATATTACATCAATCTATGCTTGACATTTGGCTTCGGTCAACTTTGAAGCTAGTCGAAACGAAAGAAAGACCAAAATGGACGAACTTGGTCAAGTTGGATGATTCTTGGACCAAATCTCTCTTCGTTGGTCTCAAACTTCTCCACATGGTTTATTGTGTCATATTACATCAATCTATGCTTGACATTTGGCTTCGGTTAACTTTGAAGCTAGTCGAAACGAAGAAAGACCAAAATGGACGAACTTGGTTAAGTTGGATGATTCTTGGACCAAATCTCTCTTCGTTGGTCTCAAACTTCTCCACATGGTTTATTGTGTCATATTACATCAATCTATGCTTGACATTTGGCTTCGGTAACTTTGAAGCTAGTCGAAACGAAGAAGAAAGACCAAAATGGACGAACTTGGTTAAGTTGGATGATTCTTGGACCAAATCTCTCTTCGTTGGTCTCAAACTTCTCCACATGGTTTATTGTGTCATATTACATCAATCTATGCTTGACATTTGGCTTCGGTCAATTTTGAAGCTAGTCGAAAGAAGAAAGACAAAATGGACGAACTTGGTTAATTGGATGATTCTTGGACCAAATCTCTCTTCGTTGGTCTCAAACTTCTCCCATGGTTTATTGTGTCATATTACATCAATCTATGCTTGACATTTGGCTTCGGTCACTTTGAAGCTTGTCGAAACGAAGAAAGACCAAAATGGACGAACTTGGTTAAGTGGATGATTCTTGGACCAAATCTCTCTTCGTTGGTCTCAAACTTCTCCACCATTGGTCAATCTATGACTTGACATTTGGCTTCGGTCAACTTTGAAGCTAGTCGAAACGAAGAAAGACCAAAATGGACGAACTTGGTCCAGTTGGATGATTCTTGGACCAAATCTCTCTTCGTTGGTCTCAAACTTCTCCACATGGTTTAATGTGTCATATTACATCAATCTATGCTTGACATTAGGCTTCGGTCAACTTTGAAGCTTGTCGAAACGAAGAAAGACCAAAATGGACGAACTTGGTTAAGTTGGATGATTCTTGGACCAAATCTCTCTTCGTTGGTCTCAAACTTCTCCACATGGTTTATTGTGTCATATTACATCAATCTATGCTTGACATTTGGCTTCGGTCACTTTGAAAAACGAAGAAGGACCAAAATGGACGAACTTGGTTAAGTTGGATGATTCTTGGACCAAATCTCTCTTCGTTGGTCTCAAACTTCTCCACATGGTTTAATGTGTCATATTACATCAATCTATGCTTGACATTTGGCTTCGGTCAACTTTGAAGCTTGTCGAAACGAAGAAAGACAAAATGGACGAACTTGGTTAAGTGGATGATTCTTGGACCAAATCTCTCTTCGTTGGTCTCAAACTTTCCACATGGTTTATTGTGTCATATTACATCAATCTATGCTTGACATTTGGCTTCGGTCAACTTTGAAGCTTGTCGAAACGAAGAGAAGGACCAAAATGGACGAACTTGGTCCAAGTGGATGATTCTTGGACCAAATCTCTCTTCGTTGGTCTCAAACTTCTCCCACATGGTTTAATGTGTCATATTACATCAATCTATGCTTGACATTTGGCTTCGGTCAACTTTGAAGCTTGTCGAAACGAAGAAGGACCAAAATGGACGAACTTGGTAATTGGATGATTCTTGGACCAAATCTCTCTTCGTTGGTCTCAAACTTCTCCACATGGTTTATTGTGTCATATTACATCAATCTATGCTGACATTTGGCTTCGGTCAACTTTGAAGCTAGTCGAAACGAAGAAAGACCAAAATGGACGAACTTGGTCCAAGTGGATGATTCTTGGACCAAATCTCTCTTCGTTGGTCTCAAACTTCTCCACATGGTTTAATGTGTCATATTACATCAATCTATGCTTGACATTTGGCTTCGGTCAACTTTGAAGCTTGTCGAACGAAAGAAGAGACCAAAATGGACGAACTTGGTTAAGTTGGATGATTCTTGGACCAAATCTCTCTTCGTTGGTCTCAAACTTCTCCACATGGTTTATTGTGTCATATTACATCAATCTATGCTTGACATTTGGCTTCGGTCAACTTTGAAGCTTGTCGAAACGAAGAAAGACCAAAATGGACGAACTTGGTTAAGTTGGATGATTCTTGGACCAAATCTCTCTTCGTTGGTCTCAAACTTCTCCACATGGTTTATTGTGTCATATTACATCAATCTTATGCTTGACATTTGGCTTCGGTCAATTTGAAGCTTGTCGAAACGGAAGAAGGACCAAAATGGACGAACTTGGTTAAGTTGGATGATTCTTGGACCAAATCTCTCTTCGTTGGTCTCAAACTTCTCACATGGTTTATTGTGTCATATTACATCAATCTATGCTTGACATTTGGCTTCGGTCAACTTTGAAGCTTGTCGAAACGAAGAAAGACCAAATGGACGAACTTGGTAAGTTGGATGATTCTTGGACCAAATCTCTCTTCGTTGGTCTCAAACTTCTCCACATGGTTTATTGTGTCATATTACATCAATCTATGCTTGACATTTGGCTTCGGTCAACTTTGAAGCTTGTCGAAAACGAAGAAAGACCAAAATGGACGAACTTGGTCATGTGGATGATTCTTGGACCAAATCTCTTTCGTTGGTCTCAAACTTCTCCACATGGTTTTATGTGTCATATTACATCAATCTATGCTTGACATTTGGCTTCGGTCAACTTTGAAGCTTGTCGAAAAAGAAGAAGGACCAAAATGGACGAACTTGGTCAATTGGATGATTCTTGGACCAAATCTCTCTTCGTTGGTCTCAAACTTTCCACATGGTTTATTGTGTCATATTACATCAATCTATGCTTGACATTTGGCTTGGGTCAACTTTGAAGCTTGTCGAAACGAAGAAAGACCAAATGGACGAACTTGGTCTTGTGGATGATTCTTGGACCAATCTCTCTTCGTTGGTCTCAAATTCTCCACATGGTTTAATGTGTCATATTACATCAATCTATGCTTGACATTTGGCTTCGGTCAACTTTGAAGCTTGTCGAAACGAAGAAAGACCAAAATGGACGAACTTGGTTAAGTTGGATGATTCTTGGACCAAAATCTCTCTTCGTTGGTCTCAAACTTCTCCCATGGTTTATTGTGTCATATTACATCAATCTATGCTTGACATTTGGCTTCGGTTAACTTTGAAGCTTGTCGAAAAAGAAGAAAGACCAAAATGGACGAACTTGGTTAAGTTGGATGATTCTTGGACCAAATCTCTCTTCGTTGGTCTCAAACTTCTCCACATGGTTTATTGTGTCATATTACATCAATCTATGCTTGACATTGGCTTCGGTCAACTTTGAAGCTTGTCGAAACAAGAAAGACCAAAATGGACGAACTTGGTTAAGTTGGATGATTCTTGGACAAATCTCTCTTGTTGGTCTCAAACTTCTCACATGGTTTATTGTGTATATTACATCAATCTATGCTTGACATTTGGCTTCGGTCAACTTTGAAGCTTGTCGAAACGAAGAAGACCAAAATGGACGAACTGGTTCAAGTTGGATGATTCTTGGACCAAATCTCTCTTCGTTGGTCTCAAACTTTTCCACATGGTTTAATGTGTCATATTACATCAATCTATGCTTGACATTAGGCTTCGGTCAACTTTGAAGCTTGTCGAAACGAAGAAGGACCAAAATGGACGAACTTGGTTAAGTTGGATGATTCTTGGACCAAATCTCTCTTCGTTGGTCTCAAACTTCTCCACATGGTTTTTTAATGTGTTTATTACATCAATCTATGCTTGACATTTGGCTTTCCGGTGAAAGCTTGTCGAAAAGAAGAAGGACCAAAATGGACGAACTTGGGTTAAGGTGGATGATTCTTGGACCAAATCTCTCTTCGTTGGTCTCAAACTTCTCCATGGTTTAATGTGTCATATTACATCAATCTATGGTTGACATTTGGCTTCGGTCAACTTGAAGCTTGTCGAAACGAAAGAAGGACCAAAATGGACGAACTTGGTATGTGGTTGATTCTTGGACCAAATCTCTCTTCGTTGGTCTCAAACTTTCCACATGGTTTATGTGTCATATTACATCAATCTATGCTTGACATTTGGCTTCGGTCAACTTTGAAGCTTGTCGAAACGAAGAAGGACAAAATGGACAAACTTGGTCCATGTGATGATTCTTGGACCAAATCTCTCTTCGTTGGTCTCAAACTTCTCCACATGGTTTAATGTGTCATATTACATCAATCTATGCTTGACATTTGGTTCGGTGAACTTTGAAGCTTGTCGAAACGAAGAAGGACCAAATGGACGAACTTGGTCCTTGGAGATTCTTGGACCAAATCTCTCTTCGTTGGTCTCAAACTTCTCCACATGGTTTATTATTGTGTCATATTACATCAATCTATGCTTGACATTTGGCTTCGGTCAACTTTGAAGCTTGTCGAAACGAAGAAGGACCAAAATGGACGAACTTGGTCAAGTGGATGATTCTTGGACCAAATTCTCTTCGTTGGTCTCAAACTTCTCCACATGGTTTATTGTGTCATATTACATCAATCTATGCTTGACATTAGGCTTCGGTCAACTTTGAAGCTTGTCGAAACGAAGAAGGACAAAATGGACGAACTTGGTCATGTGGATAATTCTTGGACCAAAATCTGTCTTCGTTGGTCTCAAATTCTCCACATGGTTTAATGTGTCATATAACATCAATCTATGCTTGACATTTGGCTTCGGTCAACTTTGAAGCTTGTGAAACGAAGAAGGACCAAAATGGACGAACTTGGTCCACTTGTATGATTCTTGGACCAATCTTCTCTTCGTTGGTCTTCAAACTTCTCCACATGGTTTAATGTGTCATATTACATCAATCTATGCTTGACATTAGGCTTCGGTCAACTTTGAAGCTTGTCGAAACGAAGAAAGACCAAATGGACGAACTTGGTCCTTGGGGATGATTCTTGGACCAAATCTCTCTTCGTTGGTCTCAAACTTCTCCACATGGTTTATGTGTCATATTACATCAATCTATGCTTGACTTTGGCTTCGGTCAACTTTGAAGCTTGTCGAAACGAAGAAAGACCAAAATGGACGAACTTTGCCTGTGGATGATTTTTGGACCAAATCTCTCTTCGTTGGTCTCAAACTTCTCCCACATGGTTTTATGGTGTCATTTACATCAATCTATGCTTGACATTTGGTTTCGGTCAACTTTGAAGCTTGTCGAAACGAAGAAGGACCAAAATGGACGAACTTGGTCCACTGGATGATTTGGACCAAATCTCTCTTCGTTGGTCTCAAACTTCTCCACATGGTTTAATGTGTCATATTACATCAATCTATGCTTGGACATTGGCTTTGGTCAACTTTGAAGCTTGTCGAGAACGAAAGAAGGACCAAAATGGACGAACTTGGTCCAGGTGGATGATTCTTGGACCAAATCTCTCTTCGTTGGTCTCAAACTTCTCCACATGGTTTAATTGTGTCATATTACATCAATCTATGCTTGACATTTGGCTTCGGTCAACTTTGAAGCTTGTCGAAACGAAGAAGGACCAAAATGGACGAACTTGGTTAATTGGATGATTCTTGGACCAAATCTCTTCTTTTGGTCTCAAACTCTCCACATGGTTTTATGTGTCATATTTATCAATCTATGCTTGACATTTGGCTTCGGTCAACTTTGAAGCTTGTCGAAACGAAGAAGGACCAAAATGGACGAACTTGGTCCATGTGGATGATTCTTGGACCAAATCTCTCTTCGTTGGTCTCAAACTTCTCCACATGGTTTAATTGTGTCATATTACATCAATCTATGCTTGACATTTGGCTTCGGTCAACTTTGAAGCTTGTCGAAAGAAGAAGGACCAAAATGGACGAACTTGGTCCAACTTGGATGATTCTTGGACCAATCTCTCTTCGTTGGTTCTCAAAACTTCTCCACATGGTTTAATGTGTCATATTACATCAATCTATGCTTGACATTTGGCTTCGGTCAACTTTGAAGCTTGTCGAAACGAAGAAAGACCAAAATGGACGAACTTGGTCCATGTGGATAATTCTTGGACCAAATCTCTCTTCGTTGGTCTCAAACTTTCCACATGGTTAATGTGTCTTATTACATCAATCTATGCTTGACATTTGGCTTCGGTCAACTTTGAAGCTTGTCGAAACGAAGAAGGACCAAAATGGACGAACTTGGTCCATTGGATGATTCTTGGACCAAATCTCTCTTCGTTGGTCTCAATTTCTCCACATGGTTTAATGTGTCATATTACATCAATCTATGCTGGACAATTGGCTTCGGTGAACTTGAAGCTTGTCGAAACGAAGAAGGACCAAAATGGACGAACTTGGTCCAAGGGTGGATGATTCTTGGACCAATCTCTCTTCGTTGGTCTCTAAACTTCTTCACTTGGTTTATTGTGTCATATTACATCAATCTATGCTTGACATTTGGCTTTGGTCAACTTTCAAAGCTTGTCGAAACGAGAAAGGACCAAAATGGACGAACTTGGTCCACTTGGATGATTCTTGGACCAAATTCTCTCTTCGTTGGTCTCAAACTTCTCCACATGGTTTAATGTGTCATATTACATCAATCTATGCTTGACATTGGATTCGGTCAACTTTGAAGCTTGTCGAACGGAGAAGGACCAAAATGGACGAAC
>JAKRYI020000094.1:0-29054 GCA_022379115.2 Bauhinia variegata
AACCAAGAGAGACCAAAATGGACGAACTTGGTTTATTGGATGATTCTTGGACCAAATCTCTCTTCGTTGGTCTCAAACTTCTCCACATGGTTTAATGTGTCATATTACATCAATCTATGCTTGACATTTGGCTTCGGTCAACTTTGAAGCTTGTCGAAACGAAGAAGACCAAAATGGACGAACTTGGTTATGTGGATGATTCTTGGACCAAATCTCTCTTCGTTGGTCTCAAACTTCTCACATGGTTTAATGTGTCATATTACATCAATCTATGCTTGACATTTGGCTTCGGTCAACTTTGAAGCTTGTCGAAACGAAGAAGGACCAAAATGGACGAACTTGGTCCATGTGGATGATTCTTGGACCAAATCTCTCTTCGTTGGTCTCAAACTTCTCCACATGGTTTAATGTGTCATATTACATCAATCTATGCTTGACATTGCTTCGGTCAACTTTGAAGCTTGTCGAAACGAAGAAACCAAAATGGACGAACTTGGTTAATTGGATGATTCTTGGACCAAATCTCTCTTCGTTGGTCTCAAACTTCTCCACATGGTTTATTGTGTCATATTACATCAATCTATGCTTGACATTTGGCTTCGGTCAACTTTGAAGCTTGTCGAAAGAAGAAAGACCAAAATGGACGAACTTGGTTAATGTGGATGATTCTTGGACCAAATCTCTCTTCGTTGGTCTCAAACTTCTCCACATGGTTTAATGTGTCATATTACATCAATCTATGCTTGACATTGGCTTCGGTCAACTTTGAAGCTTGTCGAAACAAGAAGACCAAAATGGACGAACTTGGTTATGTGGATGATTCTTGGACCAAATCTCTCTTCGTTGGTCTCAAACTTCTCCACATGGTTTATTGTGTCATATTACATCAATCTATGCTTGACATTTGCTTCGGTCAACTTTGAAGCTTGTCGAAACAAGAAACCAAAATGGACGAACTTGGTTATTGGATGATTCTTGGAAAAATCTCTCTTCGTTGGTCTCAAACTTCTCCACATGGTTTAATGTGTCATATTACATCAATCTATGCTTGACATTTGGCTTCGGTCAACTTTGAAGCTTGTCGAAAGGAAGAAACCAAAGGACATGGACGAACTTGGTCCATGTGATGATTCTTGGACCAAATCTCTCTTCGTTGGTCTCAAACTTCTCCACATGGTTTAATGTGTCATATTACATCAATCTATGCTGACATTTGCTTCGGTCAACTTTGAAGCTTGTCGAAACGAAGAAGACCAAAATGGACGAACTTGGTCCATTGGATGATTCTTGGACCAAATCTCTCTTCGTTGGTCTCAAACTTCTCCACATGGTTTAATGTGTCATATTACATCAATCTATGCTTGACATTTGGCTTCGTCAACTTTGAAGCTTGTCGAAACAAGAAAGACCAAAATGGACGAACTTGGTCCATGGATGATTCTTGGACCAAATCTCTCTTCGTTGGTCTCAAACTTCTCCACATGGTTTAATGTGTCATATTACATCAATCTATGCTTGACATTTGGCTTCGGTCAACTTTGAAGCTTGTCGAAAACGAAGAAGACCAAAATGGACGAACTTGGTCCAAGTTGATGATTCTTGGACAAATCTCTCTTCGTTGGTCTCAAACTTCTCCACATGGTTTATTGTGTCATATTACATCAATCTATGCTTGACATTTGGCTTCGTCAACTTTGAAGCTTGTCGAAACGAAGAAGGACCAAAATGGACGAACTTGGTTAATGTGGATGATTCTTGGACCAAATCTCTCTTCGTTGGTCTCAAACTTCTCCACATGGTTTAATGTGTCATATTACATCAATCTATGCTTGACATTTGGCTTCGGTCAACTTTGAAGCTTGTCGAAAGAAGAAGGACCAAAATGGACGAACTTGGTTAATTGGATGATTCTTGGACCAAATCTCTCTTCGTTGGTCTCAAACTTCTCCACATGGTTTAATGTGTCATATTACATCAATCTATGCTTGACATTTGGCTTCGGTCAACTTTGAAGCTAGTCGAAACGAAGAAGACCAAAATGGACGAACTTGGTCCATGTGATGATTCTTGGACAAATCTCTCTTCGTTGGTCTCAAACTTCTCCACATGGTTTAATGTGTCATATTACATCAATCTATGCTTGACATTTGCTTCGGTCAACTTTGAAGCTTGTCGAAACGAAGAAGGACGAACTTGGCCAAGTGGATGATTCTGGACCAAAATCTCTCTTCGTTGGTCTCAAACTTCTCCACATGGTTAATGTGTCATATTACATCAATCTATGCTTGACATTTGGCTTCGGTCAACTTTGAAGCTTGTCGAAACGAAGAAAGACCAAAATGGACGAACTTGGTTTATTGGATGATTCTTGGACCAAATCTCTCTTCGTTGGTCTCAAACTTCTCCACATGGTTTATTGTGTCATATTACATCAATCTATGCTTGACATTTGGCTTCGGTCAACTTTGAAGCTTGTCGAAACAAGAAGACCAAAATGGACGAACTTGGCCATGTATGATTCTTGACCAAATCTCTCTTCGTTGGTCTCAAACTTCTCCACATGGTTTAATGTGTCATATTACATCAATCTATGCTTGACATTTGGCTTCGGTCAACTTTGAAGCTTGTCGAAACGAAGAAAGACCAAAATGGACGAACTTGGTCCATTGGATGATTCTTGGACCAAATCTCTCTTCGTTGGTCTCAAACTTCTCCACATGGTTTAATGTGTCATATTACATCAATCTATGCTTGACATTTGGCTTCGGTCAACTTTGAAGCTTGTCGAAACGAAGAAGACCAAAATGGACGAACTTGGTCTTGGATGATTCTTGGACCAAATCTCTCTTCGTTGGTCTCAAACTTCTCCACATGGTTTATTGTGTCATATTACATCAATCTATGCTTGACATTTGGCTTCGGTCAACTTTGAAGCTTGTCGAAACGAAGAAACCAAACTTGGTCCATGTGGATGATTCTTGGACCAAATCTCTCTTCGTTGGTCTCAAACTTCTCCACATGGTTTATTGTGTCATATTACATCAATCTATGCTTGACATTTGGCTTCGGTCAACTTTGAAGCTTGTCGAAACAAAGAAACCAAAATGGACGAACTTGGTCCATGTGGATGATTCTTGGACCAAATCTCTCTTCGTTGGTCTCAAACTTCTCCACATGGTTTATTGTCATATTACATCAATCTATGCTTGACATTTGGCTTCGGTCAACTTTGAAGCTTGTCGAAACGAAGAAAGACCAAAATGGACGAACTTGGTCCATGTTGATGATTCTTGGACCAAATCTCTCTTCGTTGGTCTCAAACTTCTCCACATGGTTTATGTGTCATATTACATCAATCTATGCTTGACATTTGGCTTCGGTCAACTTTGAAGCTTGTCGAAACGAAGAAGGACGAACTTGGTCCTGGGGATGATTCTTGGACCAAAATCTCTCTTCGTTGGTCTCAAACTTCTCCACATGGTTTATTGTGTCATATTACATCAATCTATGCTTGACATTTGGCTTCGGTCAACTTTGAAGCTTGTCGAAACGAAGAAGACCAAAATGGACGAACTTGGTCCATGTGGATGATTCTTGGACCAAATCTCTCTTCGTTGGTCTCAAACTTCTCCACATGGTTTAATTGTGTCATATTACATCAATCTATGCTTGACATTTGGCTTCGGTCAACTTTGAAGCTATCGAAACGAAAAAGACCAAAATGGACGAACTTGGTCCATGTTGATGATTCTTGGACCAAATCTCTCTTCGTTGGTCTCAAACTTCTCCACATGGTTTAATGTGTCATATTACATCAATCTATGCTTGACATTTGGCTTCGGTCAACTTTGAAGCTTGTCGAAACGAAGAAGGACCAAAATGGACGAACTTGATGTTGGATGATTCTTGGACCAAAATCTCTCTTCGTTGGTCTCAAACTTCTCCACATGGTTTAATGTGTCATATTACATCAATCTATGCTTGACATTTGGCTTCGGTCAACTTTGAAGCTGTCGAAACGAAGAAGACCAAAATGGACGAACTTGGTTATTGGATGATTCTTGGACCAAATCTCTCTTCGTTGGTCTCAAACTTCTCCACATGGTTTAATGTGTCATATTACATCAATCTATGCTTGACATTTGGCTTCTCAACTTTGAAGCTAGTCGAAACGAAGAAGGACGAACTTGGTCCAGTGGATGATTCTTGGACCAAATCTCTCTTCGTTGGTCTCAAACTTCTCCACATGGTTTATGTGTCATATTACATCAATCTATGCTTGACATTTGGCTTCGGTCAACTTTGAAGCTTGTCGAAACGAAGAAGGACCAAAATGGACGAACTTGGTCCAGTTGATGATTCTTGGACCAAATCTCTCTTCGTTGGTCTCAAACTTCTCCACATGGTTTATTGTGTCATATTACATCAATCTATGCTTGACATTTGGCTTCGGTCAACTTTGAAGCTTGTCGAAACGAAGAAGGACCAAAATGGACGAACTTGGTTTAAGTGGATGATTCTTGGACCAAATCTCTCTTCGTTGGTCTCAAACTTCTCCACATGGTTTATTGTGTTATTACATCAATCTATGCTTGACATTTGGCTTCGTCAACTTTGAAGCTTGTCGAAACGAAGAAGACCAAAATGGACGAACTTGGTCCTTGTGATGATTCTTGGACAAAATCTCTCTTCGTTGGTCTCAAACTTCTCCACATGGTTTATTGTGTCATATTACATCAATCTATGCTTGACATTTGCTTCGTCAACTTTGAAGCTAGTCGAAACGAAAACCAAAATGGACGAACTTGGTCCAGTATGATTCTTGGACCAAATCTCTCTTCGTTGTCTCAAACTTCTCCACATGGTTTAATGTGTCATATTACATCAATCTATGCTTGACATTTGGCTTCGGAACTTTGAAGCTAGTCGAAACGAAGAAGGACCAAAATGGACGAACTTGGTCCATGTGGATGATTCTTGGACCAAATCTCTCTTCGTTGGTCTCAAACTTCTCCACATGGTTTATTGTGTCATATTACATCAATCTATGCTTGACATTTGGCTTCGGTCAACTTTGAAGCTTGTCGAAACGAAGAAGACCAAAATGGACGAACTTGGTCCATGTGGATGATTCTTGGACCAAATCTCTCTTCGTTGGTCTCAAACTTCTCCACATGGTTTAATGTGTCATATACATCAATCTATGCTTGACATTTGGCTTCGGTCAACTTTGAAGCTTGTCGAAACGAAGAAAGGACGACTTGGTCCATGTGGAATTCTTGGACCAAAATCTCTCTTCGTTGGTCTCAAACTTCTCCACATGGTTTAATTGTGTCATATTACATCAATCTATGCTTGACATTTGGCTTCGGTCAACTTTGAAGCTTGTCGAAACAAGAAAGACCAAAATGGAACGAACTGGTTAATTGGGATGATTCTTGGACCAAATCTCTCTTCGTTGGTCTCAAACTTCTCCACATGGTTTAATGTGTCATATTACATCAATCTATGCTTGACATTTGGCTTCGGTCAACTTTGAAGCTTGTCGAAACGAAGAAGACCAAAATGGACGAACTTGGTCCATTGGATGATTCTTGGACCAAATCTCTCTTCGTTGGTCTCAAACTTCTCCACATGGTTTATGTGTCATATTACATCAATCTATGCTTGACATTTGGCTTCGTCACTTTGAAGCTTGTCGAAACGAAAAAAAAACAAAATGGACGAACTTGGTCCATGTGGATGATTCTTGGACCAAATCTCTCTTCGTTGTCTCAAACTTCTCCACATGGTTAATTGTGTCATATTACATCAATCTATGCTGACATTTGGCTTCGGTCAACTTTGAAGCTTGTCGAAACGAAGAAAGACCAAAATGGACGAACTTGGTTATGTTGGATGATTCTTGGACCAAATCTCTCTTCTTTGGTCTCAAACTTCTCCACATGGTTTATTGTGTCATATTACATCAATCTATGCTTGACATTTGGCTTCGGTCAACTTTGAAGCTTGTCGAAAGGAAGAAGGACCAAAATGGACGAACTTGGTCCATGTGGATGATCTTGGACCAAATCTCTCTTCGTTGGTCTCAAACTTCTCCACATGGTTTAATGTGTCATATTACATCAATCTATGCTTGACATTTGGCTTCGGTCAACTTTGAAGCTTGTCGAAACGAAGAAGGACCAAAATGGACGAACTTGGTCCATGTGGATGATTCTTGGACCAAATCTCTCTTCGTTGGTCTCAAACTTCTCCACATGGTTTATTGTGTCATATTACATCAATCTATGCTTGACATTTGGCTTCGGTCAACTTTGAAGCTTGTCGAAAGAGAAGGACCAAAATGGACGAACTTGGTCCAAGTGGATGATTCTTGGACCAAATCTCTCTTCGTTGGTCTCAAACTTCTCCACATGGTTTAATTGTGTCATATTACATCAATCTATGCTTGACATTTGACTTCGGTCAACTTTGAAGCTTGTCGAAACGAAGAAGGACCAAAATGGACGAACTTGGTTATGGGATGATTCTTGGACCAAATCTCTCTTCGTTGGTCTCAAACTTCTCCACATGGTTTAATGTGTCATATTACATCAATCTATGCTTGACATTTGGCTACCTGGTCGGTCAACTTTGAAGCTTGTTTTGTCGAAGGAAGAAGGACCAAAAATGGACGAACTTGGTCATGTTGATGATTCTTGGACCAAATCTCTCTTCGTTGGTCTCAAACTTCTCCACATGGTTCAATGTGTCATATTACATCAATCTATGCTTGACATTTGGCTTCGGTCAACTTTGAAGCTAGTCGAAACGAAGAAGGGACCAAAATGGACGAACTTGGTTAATTGTGGATGATTCTTGGACCAAATCTCTCTTCGTTGGTCTCAAACTTCTCCACATGGTTTATTGTGTCATATTACATCAATCTATGCTTGACATTGGCTTCGGTCAACTTTGAAGCTTGTCGAAACGAAGAAGGACCAAAATGGACGAACTTGGTTAATGTGGATGATTCTTGGACCAAATCTCTCTCGTTGGCTCTCAAACTTCTCCACATGGTTTATTGTGTCATATTACATCAATCTATGCTTGACATTGGCTTCGGTAACTTTGAAGCTAGTCGAAACGAAGAAGGACCAAAATGGACGAACTTGTAGTTGTGGATGATTCTTGGACCAAATCTCTCTTCGTTGGTCTCAAACTTCTCCACATGGTTTATTGTGTCATATTACATCAATCTATGCTTGACATTTGGCTTCGGTCAACTTTGAAGCTAGTCGAAACGAAGAAAGACCAAAATGGACGAACTTGGTTAAGTGGATGATTCTTGGACCAAATCTCTCTTCGTTGGTCTCAAACTTCTCCACATGGTTTAATGTGTCATATTACATCAATCTATGCTTGACATTTGGCTTCGGTCAACTTTTGAGCTAGTCGAAACGAAGAAAGACCAAAATGGACGAACTTGGTCATGTTGGATGATTCTTGGACCAAATCTCTCTTCGTTGGTCTCAAACTTCTCCACATGGTTTATTGTGTCATATTACATCAATCTATGCTTGACATTGGGCTTTCGGTCAACTTTGAAGCTAGTCGAAACGAAGAAAGGACCAAAATGGACGAACTTGGTCCAGTTGGATGATTCTTGGACCAAATCTCTCTTCGTTGGTCTCAAACTTCTCCACATGGTTTATTGTTCATATTACATCAATCTATGCTTGACATTTGGCTTCGGTCAACTTTGAAGCTTGTCGAAACGAAGAAAGACCAAAATGGACGAACTTGGTCCAAGTGGATGATTCTTGGACCAAATCTCTCTTCGTTGGTCTCAAACTTCTCACATGGTTTAATGTGTCATATTACATCAATCTATGCTTGACATTTGGCTTCGGTCAACTTTGAAGCTAGTCGAAACGAAGAAAGACCAAAATGGACGAACTTGGTTAAGTTGTGATGATTCTTGGACCAAATCTCTCTTCGTTGGTCTCAAACTTCTCCACATGGTTTATTGTGTCATATTACATCAATCTATGCTTGACATTTGGCTTCGGTCAACTTTGAAGCTAGTCGAAAGAAGAAAGACCAAAATGGACGAACTTGGTTTGTGGATGATTCTTGGACCAAATCTCTCTTCGTTGGTCTCAAACTTCTCCACATGGTTTATTGTGTCATATTACATCAATCTATGCTTGACATTGGCTTCGGTCAACTTTGAAGCTAGTCGAAACGAAGAAAGACCAAAATGGACGAACTTGGTCCAAGTGGATGATTCTTGGACCAAATTCTCTTCGTTGGTCTCAAACTTCTCCACATGGTTTATTGTGTCATATTACATCAATCTATGCTTGACATTTGGCTTCGGTCAACTTTGAAGCTAGTCAAAACGAAGAAGGACCAAAATGGACGAACTTGTGTTATTGGATGATTCTTGGACCAAATCTCTCTTCGTTGGTCTCAAACTTCTCCACATGGTTTTATTGTGTCATATTACATCATAATCTATGCTTGACATTTGGCTTCGGTCAACTTTGAAGCTTGTCGAAACGAAGAAAGACAAAATGGACGAACTTGGTCAAGTTGGATGATTCTTGGACCAAATCTCTCTTCGTTGGTCTCAAACTTCTCCACATGGTTTAATGTGTCATATTACATCAATCTATGCTTGACATTTGGCTTCGGTCAACTTTGAGCTAGTCGAAACGAAGAAAGACCAAAATGGACGAACTTGGTTAAGTGGATGATTCTTGGACCAAATCTCTCTTCGTTGGTCTCAAACTTCTCCACATGGTTTATTGTGTCATATTACATCAATCTATGCTTGACATTTGGCTTCGGTCACTTTGAAGCTTGTCGAAACGAAGAAAGACCAAAATGGACGAACTTGGTCCAAGTGGATGATTCTTGGACCAAATCTCTCTTCGTTGGTCTCAAACTTCTCCACATGGTTTAATGTGTCATATTACATCATCTATGCTTGACATTTGGCTTCGGTCAACTTTGAAGCTAGTCGAAACGAAGAAAGACCAAAATGGACGAACTTGGTTAAGTTGGATGATTCTTGGACCAAATCTCTCTTCGTTGGTCTCAAACTTCTCCACATGGTTTATTGTGTCATATTACATCAATCTATGCTTGACATTTGGCTTCGGTCAATTGAAGCTTGTCGAAACGAAGAAAGACCAAAATGGACGAACTTGGTCCAAGTGGATGATTCTTGGACCAAATCTCTCTTCGTTGGTCTCAAACTTCTCCACATGGTTTATTGTGTCATATTACATCAATCTATGCTTGACATTTGGCTTCGGTCAACTTTGAAGCTTGTCGAAACGAAGAAAGACCAAAATGGACGAACTTGGTTAAGTAGGATGATTCTTGGACCAAATCTCTCTTTGTTGGTCTCAAACTTCTCACATGGTTTATTGTGTCATATTACATCAATCTATGCTTGACATTTGGCTTCGGTCAACTTTGAAGCTAGTCGAAACGAAGAAGGACCAAAATGGACGAACTTGGTCCATGTGGATGATTCTTGGACCAAATCTCTCTTCGTTGGTCTCAAACTTCTCCACATGGTTTTATGTGTCATATTACATCAATCTATGCTTGACATTTGGCTTCGGTCAACTTTGAAGCTAGTCGAAACGAAGAAAGACCAAAATGGACGAACTTGGTAAGTGGATGATTCTTGGACCAAATCTCTCTTCGTTGGTCTCAAACTTCTCCACATGGTTTATGTGTCATATTACATCAATCTATGCTTGACATTTGGCTTCGGTCAACTTTGAAGCTTGTCGAAACGAAGAAAGACCAAAATGGACGAACTTGGTCAAGTGGATGATTCTTGGACCAAATCTCTCTTCGTTGGTCTCAAACTTCTCCACATGGTTTATTGTGTCATATTACATCAATCTATGCTTGACATTTGGCTTCGGTCAACTTTGAAGCTTGTCGAAACGAAGAAAGACCAAAATGGACGAACTTGGTTAAGTTGGATGATTCTTGGACCAAATCTCTCTTCGTTGGTCTCAAACTTCTCCACATGGTTTAATGTGTCATATTACATCAATCTATGCTTGACATTTGGCTTCGGTCAACTTTGAAGCTTGTCGAACGAAGAAAGACCAAAATGGACGAACTTGGTCAAGTGGATGATTCTTGGACCAAATCTCTCTTCGTTGGTCTCAAACTTCTCCACATGGTTTATTGTGTCATATTACATCAATCTATGCTTGACATTTGGCTTCGGTCAACTTTGAAGCTTGTCGAAACGAAGAAAGACCAAAATGGACGAACTTGGTAAGTTGGATGATTCTTGGACCAAATCTCTCTTCGTTGGTCTCAAACTTCTCCACATGGTTTATTGTGTCATATTACATCAATCTATGCTTGACATTTGGCTTCGGTCAACTTTGAAGCTAGTCGAAACGAAGAAAGACCAAAATGGACGAACTTGGTCCAAGTGGATGATTCTTGGACCAAATCTTCTTCGTTGGTCTCAAACTTCTCCACATGGTTTATTGTGTCATATTACATCAATCTATGCTTGACATTTGGCTTCGGTCAACTTTGAAGCTTGTCGAAACGAAGAAAGACCAAAATGGACGAACTTGGTTAAGTTGGATGATTCTTGGACCAAATCTCTCTTCGTTGGTCTCAAACTTCTCCACATGGTTTAATGTGTCATATTACATCAATCTATGCTTGACATTTGGCTTCGGTCAACTTTGAAGCTTGTCGAAACGAAGAAAGACCAAAATGGACGAACTTGGTCAAGTGGATGATTCTTGGACCAAATCTCTCTTCGTTGGTCTCAAACTTCTCCACATGGTTTAATGTGTCATATTACATCAATCTATGCTTGACATTTGGCTTCGGTCAACTTTGAAGCTTGTCGAAACGAAGAAAGACCAAAATGGACGAACTTGGTCCAAGTGGATGATTCTTGGACCAAATCTCTCTTCGTTGGTCTCAAACTTCTCCACATGGTTTATTGTGTCATATTACATCAATCTATGCTTGACATTTGGCTTCGGTCAACTTTGAAGCTAGTCGAAACGAAGAAAGACCAAAATGGACGAACTTGGTTAAGTGGATGATTCTTGGACCAAATCTCTCTTCGTTGGTCTCAAACTTCTCCACATGGTTTATTGTGTCATATTACATCAATCTATGCTTGACATTTGGCTTCGGTCAACTTTGAAGCTTGTCGAAACGAAGAAGGACCAAAATGGACGAACTTGGTCCATGGATGATTCTTGGACCAAATCTCTCTTCGTTGGTCTCAAACTTCTCCACATGGTTTAATGTGTCATATTACATCAATCTATGCTTGACATTTGGCTTCGGTCAACTTTGAAGCTTGTCGAAACGAAGAAAGACCAAAATGGACGAACTTGGTCCAAGTGGATGATTCTTGGACCAAATCTCTCTTCGTTGGTCTCAAACTTCTCCACATGGTTTATGTGTCATATTACATCAATCTATGCTTGACATTTGGCTTCGGTCAACTTTGAAGCTAGTCGAAACGAAAGAAAGACCAAAATGGACGAACTTGGTTAAGTGGATGATTCTTGGACCAAATCTCTCTTCGTTGGTCTCAAACTTCTCCACATGGTTTATTGTGTCATATTACATCAATCTATGCTTGACATTTGGCTTCGGTCAACTTTGAAGCTAGTCGAAACGAAGAAAGACCAAAATGGACGAACTTGGTCCATGTGGATGATTCTTGGACCAAATCTCTCTTCGTTGGTCTCAAACTTCTCCACATGGTTTATTGTGTCATATTACATCAATCTATGCTTGACATTTGGCTTCGGTCAACTTTGAAGCTTGTCGAAACGAAGAAAGACCAAAATGGACGAACTTGGTCAAGTTGGATGATTCTTGGACCAAATCTCTCTTCGTTGGTCTCAAACTTCTCCACATGGTTTATTGTGTCATATTACATCAATCTATGCTTGACATTTGGCTTCGGTCAACTTTGAAGCTTGTCGAAACGAAGAAAGACCAAAATGGACGAACTTGGTCCAGTGGATGATTCTTGGACCAAATCTCTCTTCGTTGGTCTCAAACTTCTCCACATGGTTTATTGTGTCATATTACATCAATCTATGCTTGACATTTGGCTTCGGTCAACTTTGAAGCTTGTCGAAACGAAGAAAAGACCAAAATGGACGAACTTGGTCCATGTGGATGATTCTTGGACCAAATCTCTCTTCGTTGGTCTCAAACTTCTCCACATGGTTTATTGTGTCATATTACATCAATCTATGCTTGACATTTGGCTTCGGTCAACTTTGAAGCTTGTCGAAACGAAGAAAGACCAAAATGGACGAACTTGGTTAAGTTGGATGATTCTTGGACCAAATCTCTCTTCGTTGGTCTCAAACTTCTCCACATGGTTTATTGTGTCATATTACATCAATCTATGCTTGACATTTGGCTTCGGTCAACTTTGAAGCTTGTCGAAACGAAGAAAGACCAAAATGGACGAACTTGGTAAGTGTGGATGATTCTTGGACCAAATCTCTCTTCGTTGGTCTCAAACTTCTCCACATGGTTTATTGTGTCATATTACATCAATCTATGCTTGACATTTGGCTTCGGTCAACTTTGAAGCTTGTCGAAACGAAGAAAGACCAAAATGGACGAACTTGGTTAAGTTGGATGATTCTTGGACCAAATCTCTCTTCGTTGGTCTCAAACTTCTCCACATGGTTTATTGTGTCATATTACATCAATCTATGCTTGACATTTGGCTTCGGTCAACTTTGAAGCTTGTCGAAACGAAGAAAGACCAAAATGGACGAACTTGGTTAAGTGGATGATTCTTGGACCAAATCTCTCTTCGTTGGTCTCAAACTTCTCCACATGGTTTATTGTGTCATATTACATCAATCTATGCTTGACATTTGGCTTCGGTCAACTTTGAAGCTTGTCGAAACGAAGAAAGACCAAAATGGACGAACTTGGTTAAGTTGGATGATTCTTGGACCAAATCTCTCTTCGTTGGTCTCAAACTTCTCCACATGGTTTATTGTGTCATATTACATCAATCTATGCTTGACATTTGGCTTCGGTCAACTTTGAAGCTAGTCGAAACGAAGAAAGACCAAAATGGACGAACTTGGTTAAGTTGGATGATTCTTGGACCAAATCTCTCTTCGTTGGTCTCAAACTTCTCCACATGGTTTATTGTGTCATATTACATCAATCTATGCTTGACATTTGGCTTCGGTCAACTTTGAAGCTAGTCGAAACGAAGAAAGACCAAAATGGACGAACTTGGTTAAGTTGGATGATTCTTGGACCAAATCTCTCTTCGTTGGTCTCAAACTTCTCCACATGGTTTATTGTGTCATATTACATCAATCTATGCTTGACATTTGGCTTCGGTCAACTTTGAAGCTTGTCGAAACGAAGAAAGACCAAAATGGACGAACTTGGTTAAGTGGATGATTCTTGGACCAAATCTCTCTTCGTTGGTCTCAAACTTCTCCACATGGTTTATTGTGTCATATTACATCAATCTATGCTTGACATTTGGCTTCGGTCAACTTTGAAGCTTGTCGAAACGAAGAAAGACCAAAATGGACGAACTTGGTTAAGTTGGATGATTCTTGGACCAAATCTCTCTTCGTTGGTCTCAAACTTCTCCACATGGTTTATTGTGTCATATTACATCAATCTATGCTTGACATTTGGCTTCGGTCAACTTTGAAGCTTGTCGAAACGAAGAAAGACCAAAATGGACGAACTTGGTCCAAGTGGATGATTCTTGGACCAAATCTCTCTTCGTTGGTCTCAAACTTCTCCACATGGTTTAATGTGTCATATTACATCAATCTATGCTTGACATTTGGCTTCGGTCAACTTTGAAGCTTGTCGAAACGAAGAAAGACCAAAATGGACGAACTTGGTTAAGTGGATGATTCTTGGACCAAATCTCTCTTCGTTGGTCTCAAACTTCTCCACATGGTTTATTGTGTCATATTACATCAATCTATGCTTGACATTTGGCTTCGGTCAACTTTGAAGCTAGTCGAAACGAAGAAAGACCAAAATGGACGAACTTGGTTAAGTGGATGATTCTTGGACCAAATCTCTCTTCGTTGGTCTCAAACTTCTCCACATGGTTTATTGTGTCATATTACATCAATCTATGCTTGACATTTGGCTTCGGTCAACTTTGAAGCTTGTCGAAACGAAGAAAGACCAAAATGGACGAACTTGGTTAAGTGGATGATTCTTGGACCAAATCTCTCTTCGTTGGTCTCAAACTTCTCCACATGGTTTATTGTGTCATATTACATCAATCTATGCTTGACATTTGGCTTCGGTCAACTTTGAAGCTTGTCGAAACGAAGAAAGACCAAAATGGACGAACTTGGTAATTGGATGATTCTTGGACCAAATCTCTCTTCGTTGGTCTCAAACTTCTCCACATGGTTTATTGTGTCATATTACATCAATCTATGCTTGACATTTGGCTTCGGTCAACTTTGAAGCTAGTCGAAACGAAGAAAGACCAAAATGGACGAACTTGGTTAAGTTGGATGATTCTTGGAC
Organism: Bauhinia variegata; assembly: GCA_022379115.2. Classification (NCBI taxonomy): domain Eukaryota; kingdom Viridiplantae; phylum Streptophyta; class Magnoliopsida; order Fabales; family Fabaceae; genus Bauhinia; species Bauhinia variegata. The sequence continues at coordinate 14,575 of JAKRYI020000094.1, forward strand.
CAAATCTCTCTTCGTTGGTCTCAAACTTCTCCACATGGTTTATTGTGTCATATTACATCAATCTATGCTTGACATTTGGCTTCGGTCAACTTTGAAGCTTGTCGAAACGAAGAAAGACCAAAATGGACGAACTTGGTCCAAGTTGGATGATTCTTGGACCAAATCTCTCTTCGTTGGTCTCAAACTTCTCCACATGGTTTATTGTGTCATATTACATCAATCTATGCTTGACATTTGGCTTCGGTCAACTTTGAAGCTTGTCGAAACGAAGAAAGACCAAAATGGACGAACTTGGTTAAGTGGATGATTCTTGGACCAAATCTCTCTTCGTTGGTCTCAAACTTCTCCACATGGTTTATTGTGTCATATTACATCAATCTATGCTTGACATTTGGCTTCGGTCAACTTTGAAGCTTGTCGAAACGAAGAAAGACCAAAATGGACGAACTTGGTTAAGTTGGATGATTCTTGGACCAAATCTCTCTTCGTTGGTCTCAAACTTCTCCACATGGTTTATTGTGTCATATTACATCAATCTATGCTTGACATTTGGCTTCGGTCAACTTTGAAGCTTGTCGAAACGAAGAAAGACCAAAATGGACGAACTTGGTTAAGTTGGATGATTCTTGGACCAAATCTCTCTTCGTTGGTCTCAAACTTCTCCACATGGTTTAATGTGTCATATTACATCAATCTATGCTTGACATTTGGCTTCGGTCAACTTTGAAGCTAGTCGAAACGAAGAAAGACCAAAATGGACGAACTTGGTTAAGTTGGATGATTCTTGGACCAAATCTCTCTTCGTTGGTCTCAAACTTCTCCACATGGTTTATGTGTCATATTACATCAATCTATGCTTGACATTTGGCTTCGGTCAACTTTGAAGCTTGTCGAAACGAAGAAAGACCAAAATGGACGAACTTGGTTAAGTTGGATGATTCTTGGACCAAATCTCTCTTCGTTGGTCTCAAACTTCTCCACATGGTTTATTGTGTCATATTACATCAATCTATGCTTGACATTTGGCTTCGGTCAACTTTGAAGCTTGTCGAAACGAAGAAAGACCAAAATGGACGAACTTGGTTAAGTGGATGATTCTTGGACCAAATCTCTCTTCGTTGGTCTCAAACTTCTCCACATGGTTTATTGTGTCATATTACATCAATCTATGCTTGACATTTGGCTTCGGTCAACTTTGAAGCTAGTCGAAACGAAGAAAGACCAAAATGGACGAACTTGGTCCAAGTGGATGATTCTTGGACCAAATCTCTCTTCGTTGGTCTCAAACTTCTCCACATGGTTTAATGTGTCATATTACATCAATCTATGCTTGACATTTGGCTTCGGTCAACTTTGAAGCTAGTCGAAACGAAGAAAGACCAAAATGGACGAACTTGGTTAAGTTGGATGATTCTTGGACCAAATCTCTCTTCGTTGGTCTCAAACTTCTCCACATGGTTTAATGTGTCATATTACATCAATCTATGCTTGACATTTGGCTTCGGTCAACTTTGAAGCTAGTCGAAACGAAGAAAGACCAAAATGGACGAACTTGGTTAAGTGGATGATTCTTGGACCAAATCTCTCTTCGTTGGTCTCAAACTTCTCCACATGGTTTATTGTGTCATATTACATCAATCTATGCTTGACATTTGGCTTCGGTCAACTTTGAAGCTTGTCGAAACGAAGAAAGACCAAAATGGACGAACTTGGTTAAGTGGATGATTCTTGGACCAAATCTCTCTTCGTTGGTCTCAAACTTCTCCACATGGTTTATTGTGTCATATTACATCAATCTATGCTTGACATTTGGCTTCGGTCAACTTTGAAGCTAGTCGAAACGAAGAAAGACCAAAATGGACGAACTTGGTTAAGTTGGATGATTCTTGGACCAAATCTCTCTTCGTTGGTCTCAAACTTCTCCACATGGTTTAATGTGTCATATTACATCAATCTATGCTTGACATTTGGCTTCGGTCAACTTTGAAGCTAGTCGAAACGAAGAAAGACCAAAATGGACGAACTTGGTTAAGTGGATGATTCTTGGACCAAATCTCTCTTCGTTGGTCTCAAACTTCTCCACATGGTTTATTGTGTCATATTACATCAATCTATGCTTGACATTTGGCTTCGGTCAACTTTGAAGCTTGTCGAAACGAAGAAAGACCAAAATGGACGAACTTGGTCCAAGTGGATGATTCTTGGACCAAATCTCTCTTCGTTGGTCTCAAACTTCTCCACATGGTTTATTGTGTCATATTACATCAATCTATGCTTGACATTTGGCTTCGGTCAACTTTGAAGCTTGTCGAAACGAAGAAAGACCAAAATGGACGAACTTGGTCAAGTGGATGATTCTTGGACCAAATCTCTCTTCGTTGGTCTCAAACTTCTCCACATGGTTTATTGTGTCATATTACATCAATCTATGCTTGACATTTGGCTTCGGTCAACTTTGAAGCTAGTCGAAACGAAGAAAGACCAAAATGGACGAACTTGGTTAAGTGGATGATTCTTGGACCAAATCTCTCTTCGTTGGTCTCAAACTTCTCCACATGGTTTATTGTGTCATATTACATCAATCTATGCTTGACATTTGGCTTCGGTCAACTTTGAAGCTTGTCGAAACGAAGAAAGACCAAAATGGACGAACTTGGTCCAAGTGGATGATTCTTGGACCAAATCTCTCTTCGTTGGTCTCAAACTTCTCCACATGGTTTATGTGTCATATTACATCAATCTATGCTTGACATTTGGCTTCGGTCAACTTTGAAGCTTGTCGAAACGAAGAAAGACCAAAATGGACGAACTTGGTCCAAGTGGATGATTCTTGGACCAAATCTCTCTTCGTTGGTCTCAAACTTCTCCACATGGTTTATTGTGTCATATTACATCAATCTATGCTTGACATTTGGCTTCGGTCAACTTTGAAGCTTGTCGAAACGAAGAAAGACCAAAATGGACGAACTTGGTCCAAGTGGATGATTCTTGGACCAAATCTCTCTTCGTTGGTCTCAAACTTCTCCACATGGTTTAATGTGTCATATTACATCAATCTATGCTTGACATTTGGCTTCGGTCAACTTTGAAGCTAGTCGAAACGAAGAAAGACCAAAATGGACGAACTTGGTTAAGTTGGATGATTCTTGGACCAAATCTCTCTTCGTTGGTCTCAAACTTCTCCACATGGTTTAATGTGTCATATTACATCAATCTATGCTTGACATTTGGCTTCGGTCAACTTTGAAGCTTGTCGAAACGAAGAAAGACCAAAATGGACGAACTTGGTCCAAGTGGATGATTCTTGGACCAAATCTCTCTTCGTTGGTCTCAAACTTCTCCACATGGTTTAATTGTGTCATATTACATCAATCTATGCTTGACATTTGGCTTCGGTCAACTTTGAAGCTAGTCGAAACGAAGAAAGACCAAAATGGACGAACTTGGTCCAAGTGGATGATTCTTGGACCAAATCTCTCTTCGTTGGTCTCAAACTTCTCCACATGGTTTATTGTGTCATATTACATCAATCTATGCTTGACATTTGGCTTCGGTCAACTTTGAAGCTAGTCGAAACGAAGAAAGACCAAAATGGACGAACTTGGTTAAGTGGATGATTCTTGGACCAAATCTCTCTTCGTTGGTCTCAAACTTCTCCACATGGTTTAATGTGTCATATTACATCAATCTATGCTTGACATTTGGCTTCGGTCAACTTTGAAGCTTAGTCGAAACGAAGAAAGACCAAAATGGACGAACTTGGTAAGTGGATGATTCTTGGACCAAATCTCTCTTCGTTGGTCTCAAACTTCTCCACATGGTTTAATGTGTCATATTACATCAATCTATGCTTGACATTTGGCTTCGGTCAACTTTGAAGCTTGTCGAAACGAAGAAAGACCAAAATGGACGAACTTGGTCCAAGTGGATGATTCTTGGACCAAATCTCTCTTCGTTGGTCTCAAACTTCTCCACATGGTTTATTGTGTCATATTACATCAATCTATGCTTGACATTTGGCTTCGGTCAACTTTGAAGCTAGTCGAAACGAAGAAAGACCAAAATGGACGAACTTGGTTAAGTGGATGATTCTTGGACCAAATCTCTCTTCGTTGGTCTCAAACTTCTCCACATGGTTTATTGTGTCATATTACATCAATCTATGCTTGACATTTGGCTTCGGTCAACTTTGAAGCTAGTCGAAACGAAGAAAGACCAAAATGGACGAACTTGGTCCAAGTGGATGATTCTTGGACCAAATCTCTCTTCGTTGGTCTCAAACTTCTCCACATGGTTTAATGTGTCATATTACATCAATCTATGCTTGACATTTGGCTTCGGTCAACTTTGAAGCTTGTCGAAACGAAGAAAGACCAAAATGGACGAACTTGGTTAGTGGATGATTCTTGGACCAAATCTCTCTTCGTTGGTCTCAAACTTCTCCACATGGTTTAATGTGTCATATTACATCAATCTATGCTTGACATTTGGCTTCGGTCAACTTTGAAGCTTGTCGAAACGAAGAAAGACCAAAATGGACGAACTTGGTCAAGTGGATGATTCTTGGACCAAATCTCTCTTCGTTGGTCTCAAACTTCTCCACATGGTTTATTGTGTCATATTACATCAATCTATGCTTGACATTTGGCTTCGGTCAACTTTGAAGCTTGTCGAAACGAAGAAAGACCAAAATGGACGAACTTGGTCCAAGTGGATGATTCTTGGACCAAATCTCTCTTCGTTGGTCTCAAACTTCTCCACATGGTTTAATGTGTCATATTACATCAATCTATGCTTGACATTTGGCTTCGGTCAACTTTGAAGCTTGTCGAAACGAAGAAAGACCAAAATGGACGAACTTGGTCCATGTGGATGATTCTTGGACCAAATCTCTCTTCGTTGGTCTCAAACTTCTCCACATGGTTTAATGTGTCATATTACATCAATCTATGCTTGACATTTGGCTTCGGTCAACTTTGAAGCTTGTCGAAACGAAGAAAGACCAAAATGGACGAACTTGGTCCATGTGGATGATTCTTGGACCAAATCTCTCTTCGTTGGTCTCAAACTTCTCCACATGGTTTAATGTGTCATATTACATCAATCTATGCTTGACATTTGGCTTTCGGTCAACTTTGAAGCTTGTCGAAACGAAGAAAGACCAAAATGGACGAACTTGGTTAAGTGGATGATTCTTGGACCAAATCTCTCTTCGTTGGTCTCAAACTTCTCCACATGGTTTAATGTGTCATATTACATCAATCTATGCTTGACATTTGGCTTCGGTCAACTTTGAAGCTAGTCGAAACGAAAAAGACCAAAATGGACGAACTTGGTCATGTGGATGATTCTTGGACCAAATCTCTCTTCGTTGGTCTCAAACTTCTCCACATGGTTTAATGTGTCATATTACATCAATCTATGCTTGACATTTGGCTTCGGTCAACTTTGAAGCTTGTCGAAACGAAGAAAGACCAAAATGGACGAACTTGGTTAAGTGGATGATTCTTGGACCAAATCTCTCTTCGTTGGTCTCAAACTTCTCCACATGGTTTAATGTGTCATATTACATCAATCTATGCTTGACATTTGGCTTCGGTCAACTTTGAAGCTTGTCGAAACGAAGAAGGACCAAAATGGACGAACTTGGTCCAAGTTGGATGATTCTTGGACCAAATCTCTCTTCGTTGGTCTCAAACTTCTCCACATGGTTTTATGTGTCATATTACATCAATCTATGCTTGACATTTGGCTTCGGTCAACTTTGAAGCTTGTCGAAACGAAGAAAGACCAAAATGGACGAACTTGGTCCAAGTGGATGATTCTTGGACCAAATCTCTCTTCGTTGGTCTCAAACTTCTCCACATGGTTTAATGTGTCATATTACATCAATCTATGCTTGACATTTGGCTTCGTCAACTTTGAAGCTTGTCGAAACGAAGAAAGACCAAAATGGACGAACTTGGTTAAGTTGGATGATTCTTGGACCAAATCTCTCTTCGTTGGTCTCAAACTTCTCCACATGGTTTAATGTGTCATATTACATCAATCTATGCTTGACATTTGGCTTCGGTCAACTTTGAAGCTTGTCGAAACGAAGAAAGACCAAAATGGACGAACTTGGTTAAGTTGATGATTCTTGGACCAAATCTCTCTTCGTTGGTCTCAAACTTCTCACATGGTTTAATGTGTCATATTACATCAATCTATGCTTGACATTTGGCTTCGGTCAACTTTGAAGCTAGTCGAAACGAAGAAAGACCAAAATGGACGAACTTGGTTAAGTGGATGATTCTTGGACAAAAATCTCTCTTCGTTGGTCTCAAACTTCTCCACATGGTTTAATGTGTCATATTACATCAATCTATGCTTGACATTTGGCTTCGGTCAACTTTGAAGCTTGTCGAACGAAGAAAGACCAAAATGGACGAACTTGGTCCAAGTGGATGATTCTTGGACCAAATCTCTCTTCGTTGGTCTCAAACTTCTCCACATGGTTTAATGTGTCATATTACATCAATCTATGCTTGAATTTGACATTTATTCGGTCAACTTTGAAGCTTGTCGAAAGGAGAAAGACCAAAATGGACGAACTTGGTTCCTGTGGATGATTCTTGGACCAAATCTCTCTTCGTTGGTCTCAAACTTCTCCACATGGTTTAATGTGTCATATTACATCAATCTATGCTTGACATTTGGCTTCGGTCAACTTTGAAGCTTGTCGTCGAACGAAGAAGGACCAAAATGGACGAACTTGGTTAAGTTGGATGATTCTTGGACCAAATCTCTCTTCGTTGGTCTCAAACTTCTCCACATGGTTTAATTGTGTCATATTACATCAATCTATGCTTGACATTTGGCTTCGGTCAACTTTGAAGCTTGTCGAAACGAAAGAAGACCAAAATGGACGAACTTGGTAATGTGGATGATTCTTGGACCAAATCTCTCTTCGTTGGTCTCAAACTTCTCCACATGGTTTAATGTGTCATATTACATCAATCTATGCTTGACATTTGGCTTCGGTCAACTTTGAAGCTTGTCGAAACGAAGAAAGACCAAAATGGACGAACTTGGTCCAAGTGGATGATTCTTGGACCAAATCTCTCTTCGTTGGTCTCAAACTTCTCCACATGGTTTATTGTGTCATATTACATCAATCTATGCTTGACATTTGGCTTCGGTCAACTTTGAAGCTTGTCGAAACGAAGAAAGACCAAAATGGACGAACTTGGTAATTGGATGATTCTTGGACCAAATCTCTCTTCGTTGGTCTCAAACTTCTCCACATGGTTTATTGTGTCATATTACATCAATCTATGCTTGACATTTGGCTTCGGTCACTTTGAAGCTAGTCGAAACGAAGAAGGACCAAAATGGACGAACTTGGTCAAGTGGATGATTCTTGGACCAAATCTCTCTTCGTTGGTCTCAAACTTCTCACATGGTTTATTGTGTCATATTACATCAATCTATGCTTGACATTTGGCTTCGGTCAACTTTGAAGCTGTCGAAACGAAGAAAGACCAAAATGGACGAACTTGGTTCCAAGTGGATGATTCTTGGACCAAATCTCTCTTCGTTGGTCTCAAACTTCTCCAATGGTTTATTGTGTCATATTACATCAATCTATGCTTGACATTTGGCTTCGGTCAACTTTGAAGCTTGTCGAAACGAAGAAGGACCAAAATGGACGAACTTGGTCCTTGTGGATGATTCTTGGACCAAATCTCTCTTCGTTGGTCTCAAACTTCTCCACATGGTTTATTGTGTCATATTACATCAATCTATGCTTGACATTTGGCTTCGGTCAACTTTGAAGCTAGTCGAAACGAAGAAAGACCAAAATGGACGAACTTGGTCCAGTTGGATGATTCTTGGACCAAATCTCTCTTCGTTGGTCTCAAACTTCTCCACATGGTTTAATGTGTCATATTACATCAATCTATGCTTGACATTTGGCTTCGGTCAACTTTGAAGCTTGTCGAAAGAAGAAGAAGGACCAAAATGGACGAACTTGGTCCATGTGGATGATTCTTGGACCAAATCTCTCTTCGTTGGTCTCAAACTTCTCCACATGGTTTTATGTGTCATATTACATCAATCTATGCTTGACATTTGGCTTCGGTCAACTTTGAAGCTAGTCGAAACGAAGAAAGACCAAAATGGACGAACTTGGTTAGTGGATGATTCTTGGACCAAATCTCTCTTCGTTGGTCTCAAACTTCTCCACATGGTTTAATGTGTCATATTACATCAATCTATGCTTGACATTTGGCTTCGGTCAACTTTGAAGCTTGTCGAAACGAAGAAGACCAAAATGGACGAACTTGGTCAAGTAGGATGATTCTTGGACCAAATCTCTCTTCGTTGGTCTCAAACTTCTCCACATGGTTTAATGTGTCATATTACATCAATCTATGCTTGACATTTGGCTTCGGTCAACTTTGAAGCTTGTCGAAACGAAGAAAGACCAAAATGGACGAACTTGGTTTGTTGATGATTCTTGGACCAAATCTCTCTTCGTTGGTCTCAAACTTCTCCACATGGTTTAATGTGTCATATTACATCAATCTATGCTTGACATTTGGCTTCGGTCAACTTTGAAGCTTGTCGAAACGAAGAAGGACCAAAATGGACGAACTTGGTTAAGTGGATGATTCTTGGACCAAATCTCTCTTCGTTGGTCTCAAACTTCTCCACATGGTTTAATGTGTCATATTACATCAATCTATGCTTGACATTTGGCTTCGGTCAACTTTGAAGCTTGTCGAAACGAAGAAAGACCAAAATGGACGAACTTGGTCAAGTGGATGATTCTTGGACCAAATCTCTCTTCGTTGGTCTCAAACTTCTCCACATGGTTTAATGTGTCATATTACATCAATCTATGCTTGACATTTGGCTTCGGTCAACTTTGAAGCTAGTCGAAACGAAGAAAGACCAAAATGGACGAACTTGGTCCAAGTGGATGATTCTTGGACCAAATCTCTCTTCGTTGGTCTCAAACTTCTCCACATGGTTTATTGTGTCATATTACATCAATCTATGCTTGACATTTGGCTTCGGTCAACTTTGAAGCTTGTCGAAACGAAGAAAGACCAAAATGGACGAACTTGGTCCATGTGGATGATTCTTGGACCAAATCTCTCTTCGTTGGTCTCAAACTTCTCCACATGGTTTATTGTGTCATATTACATCAATCTATGCTTGACATTTGGCTTCGGTCACTTTGAAGCTTGTCGAAACGAAGAAAGACCAAAATGGACGAACTTGGTCCAAGTGGATGATTCTTGGACCAAATCTCTCTTCGTTGGTCTCAAACTTCTCCACATGGTTTATTGTGTCATATTACATCAATCTATGCTTGACATTTGGCTTCGGTCAACTTTGAAGCTAGTCGAAACGAAGAAGGACCAAAATGGACGAACTTGGTTAAGTGGATGATTCTTGGACCAAAATCTCTCTTCGTTGGTCTCAAACTTCTCCACATGGTTTAATGTGTCATATTACATCAATCTATGCTTGACATTTGGCTTCGGTCAACTTTGAAGCTTGTCGAAACGAAGAAGGACCAAAATGGACGAACTTGGTCCTGTGGATGATTCTTGGACCAAATCTCTCTTCGTTGGTCTCAAACTTCTCCACATGGTTTAATGTGTCATATTACATCAATCTATGCTTGACATTTGGCTTCGGTCAACTTTGAAGCTTGTCGAAACGAAGAAGGACCAAATGGACGAACTTGGTCAAGTTGGATGATTCTTGGACCAAATCTCTCTTCGTTGGTCTCAAACTTCTCCACATGGTTTATTGTGTCATATTACATCAATCTATGCTTGACATTTGGCTTCGGTCAACTTTGAAGCTTGTCGAACGAAGAAGACCAAAATGGACGAACTTGGTCCATGTGGATGATTCTTGGACCAAATCTCTCTTCGTTGGTCTCAAACTTCTCCACATGGTTTATTGTGTCATATTACATCAATCTATGCTTGACATTTGGCTTCGGTCAACTTTGAAGCTTGTCGAACGAAGAAAGACCAAAATGGACGAACTTGGTCCTGTGGATGATTCTTGGACCAAATCTCTCTCGTTGGTCTCAAACTTCTCCACATGGTTTATTGTGTCATATTACATCAATCTATGCTTGACATTTGGCTTCGGTCAACTTTGAAGCTTGTCGAAACGAAGAAGGACCAAAATGGACGAACTTGGTCCATGTGGATGATTCTTGGACCAAATCTCTCTTCGTTGGTCTCAAACTTCTCCACATGGTTTATTGTGTCATATTACATCAATCTATGCTTGACATTTGGCTTCGGTCAACTTTGAAGCTAGTCGAAACGAAGAAAGGACCAAAATGGACGAACTTGGTCCATGTAGATGATTCTTGGACCAAATCTCTCTTCGTTGGTCTCAAACTTCTCCACATGGTTTTATGTGTCATATTACATCAATCTATGCTTGACATTTGGCTTCGGTCAATTTGAAGCTATGTCGAAAGGAAGAAGGACCAAAATGGACGAACTTGGTTAAGTTGGATGTTGTTTTTGGGAAAATTCTCTCTTCGTTGGTCTCAAACTTCACACATGGGTTTTGTGTCATATATTACATCAATCTATGCTTGACATTTGGCTTTCGGTCAACTTTGAAGCTTGTCGAAACGAAGAAGGACCAAAATGGACGAACTTGGTCCATGTGTTGGATGATTCTTGGACCAAATCTCTCTTCGTTGGTCTCAAACTTCTCCACATGGTTTATTGTGTCATATTACATCAATCTATGCTTGACATTTGGCTTCGGTCAACTTTGAAGCTAGTCGAACGAAGAAAGACCAAAATGGACGAACTTGGTCCATGTGGATGATTCTTGGACCAAATCTCTCTTCGTTGGTCTCAAACTTCTCCACATGGTTTAATGTGTCATATTACATCAATCTATGCTTGACATTTGGCTTCGGTCAACTTTGAAGCTTGTCGAAAGGAAAGAAGAAGACCAAAATGGACGAACTTGGTCCATGTGGATGATTCTTGGACCAAATCTCTCTTCGTTGGTCTCAAACTTCTCCACATGGTTTATTGTGTCATATTACATCAATCTATGCTTGACATTTGGCTTCGGTCAACTTTGAAGCTTGTCGAAACGAAGAAAGACCAAAATGGACGAACTTGGTTAAGTGGATGATTCTTGGACCAAATCTCTCTTCGTTGGTCTCAAACTTCTCACATGGTTTATTGTGTCATATTACATCAATCTATGCTTGACATTTGGCTTCGATCAACTTTGAAGCTTGTCGAAACGAAGAAAGACCAAAATGGACGAACTTGGTCCTTGTGGATGATTCTTGGACAAATCTCTCTTCGTTGGTCTCAAACTTCTCCACATGGTTTAATGTGTCATATTACATCAATCTATGCTTGACATTTGGCTTCGGTCAAACTTTGAAGCTTGTCGAAACGAAGAAGGACCAAAATGGACGAACTTGGTCCAAGTGGATGATTCTTGGACCAAATCTCTCTTCGTTGGTCTCAAACTTCTCCACATGGTTTATTGTGTCATATTACATCAATCTATGCTTGACATTTGGCTTCGGTCAACTTTGAGCTAGTCGAAACGAAGAAAGACCAAAATGGACGAACTTGGTTAAGTGGATGATTCTTGGACAAAATCTCTCTTCGTTGGTCTCAAACTTCTCCACATGGTTTAATGTGTCATATTACATCAATCTATGCTTGACATTTGGCTTCGGTCAACTTTGAAGCTTGTGTCGAAACGAAGAAGGACCAAAATGGACGAACTTGGTTATGTGGATGATTCTTGGACCAAATCTCTCTTCGTTGGTCTCAAACTTCTCCACATGGTTTATTGTGTCATATTACATCAATCTATGCTTGACATTTGGCTTCGGTCAACTTTGAAGCTAGTGTGAAACGAAGAAAGACCAAAATGGACGAACTTGGTTAAGTTGGATGATTCTTGGACCAAATCTCTCTTCGTTGGTCTCAAACTTCTCCACATGGTTTATTGTGTCATATTACATCAATCTATGCTTGACATTTGGCTTCGGTCAACTTTGAAGCTTGTCGAAACGAAGAAAGACAAAATGGACGAACTTGGTTAAGTGGATGATTCTTGGACCAAATCTCTCTTCGTTGGTCTCAAACTTCTCCACATGGGTTTATGTGTCATATTACATCAATCTATGCTTGACATTTGGCTTCGGTCAACTTTGAAGCTTGTCGAAAGGAAGAAGGACCAAAATGGACGAACTTGGTCAATTGGATGATTCTTGGACCAAATCTCTCTTCGTTGGTCTCAAACTTCTCCACATGGTTTAATGTGTCATATTACATCAATCTATGCTTGACATTTGGCTTCGGTCAACTTTGAAGCTTGTCGAAACGAAGAAGGACCAAAATGGACGAACTTGGTCCATGTAGTGATTCTTGGACCAAATCTCTTTTCGTTGGTCTCAAACTTCTCCACATGGTTTATTGTGTCATATTACATCAATCTATGCTTGACATTTGGCTTCGGTCAACTTTGAAGCTTGTCGAAACGAAGAAAGGACAAAAATGGCGAACTTGGTTAAGTGGATGATTCTTGGACCAAATCTCTCTTCGTTGGTCTCAAACTTCTCCACATGGTTTAATTGTGTCATATTACATCAATCTATGCTTGACATTTGGCTTCGGTCAACTTTGAAGCTAGTCGAAACGAAGAAGACCAAAATGGACGAACTTGGTTAATGTGGATGATTCTTGGACCAAATCTCTCTTCGTTGGTCTCAAACTTCTCCACATGGTTTATTGTGTCTCTTTTACATCAATCTATGCTTGACATTTGGCTTCGGTCAACTTTGAAGCTTGTCGAAACGAAGAAAGACCAAAATGGACGAACTTGGTCCAGTGTGGATGATTCTTGGACCAAATCTCTCTTCGTTGGTCTCAAACTTCTCCACATGGTTTAATGTGTCATATTACATCAATCTATGCTTGACATTTGGCTTCGGTCAACTTTGAAGCTAGTCGAAACGAAGAAAGACCAAAATGGACGAACTTGGTTATGTGGATGATTCTTGGACCAAATCTCTCTTCGTTGGTCTCAAACTTCTCCACATGGTTTATTGTGTCATATTACATCAATCTATGCTTGACATTTGGCTTCGGTCAACTTGAAGCTTGTCGAAAAGAAGGACCAAAATGGAACGAACTTGGTAATGTGGATGATTCTTGGACCAAATCTCTCTTCGTTGGGTCTCAAACTTCTCCACATGGTTTATTGTGTCATATTACATCAATCTATGCTTGACATTTGGCTTCGGTCAACTTTGAAGCTAGTCGAAACGAAGAAGGACCAAAATGGACGAACTTGGTCCATGTGGATGATTCTTGGACCAAATCTCTCTTCGTTGGTCTCAAACTTCTCCACATGGTTTATTGTGTCATATTACATCAATCTATGCTTGACATTTGGCTTCGGTCAACTTTGAAGCTTGTCGAAAGAAGAAAGACCAAAATGGACGAACTTGGTAATGTGGATGATTCTTGGACCAAATCTCTCTTCGTTGGTCTCAAACTTCTCCACATGGTTCATTGTGTCATATTACATCAATCTATGCTTGACATTGGCTTCGGTCAACTTTGAAGCTTGTCGAAAGGAAGAAGGACCAAAATGGACGAACTTGGTCAAGTGGATGATTCTTGGACCAAATCTCTCTTCGTTGGTCTCAAACTTCTCCACATGGTTTATGTGTCATATTACATCAATCTATGCTTGACATTTGGCTTCGGTCACTTTGAAGCTAGTCGAAACGAAGAAAGACAAAATGGACGAACTTGGTCAAGTGGATGATTCTTGGACCAATCTCTCTTCGTTGGTCTCAAACTTCTCCACATGGTTTAATTGTGTGTCATATTACATCAATCTATGCTTGACATTTGGCTTCGGTCACTTTGAAGCTAGTCGAAACGAAGAAAGACCAAAATGGACGAACTTGGTCCTTGTGGATGATTCTTGGACAAATCTCTCTTCGTTGGTCTCAAACTTCTCCACATGGTTTATTGTGTCATATTACATCAATCTATGCTTGAACATTTGGCTTCGGTCAACTTTGAAGCTAGTCGAAACGAAGAAGGCAAAATATGGACGAACTTGGTATGTTGGATGATTCTTGGACCAAATCTCTCTTCGTTGGTCTCAAACTTCTCCACATGGTTTATGTGTCATATTACATCAATCTAGCTTGACATTTGGCTTTCGGTCAACTTTGAAGCTTGTCGAAACGAAGAAAGGACCAAAATGGACGAACTTGGTTAAGTGGATGATTCTTGGAAAATCTCTCTTTCGTTGGTCTCAAACTTCTCCACATGGTTTAATGTGTCATATTACATCAATCTATGCTTGACATTTGGCTTCGGTCAACTTTGAAGTTGTCGAAACGAAGAAAGACCAAAAATGGACGAACTTGGTCCAAGTAG
>JAKRYI020000095.1:0-32008 GCA_022379115.2 Bauhinia variegata
AAACTTCTCCACATGGTTTAATGTGTCATATTACATCAATCTATGCTTGACATTTGGCTTCGGTCAACTTTGAAGCTAGTCGAAACGAAGAAAGACCAAAATGGACGAACTTGGTAAGTTGGATGATTCTTGGACCAAATCTCTCTTCGTTGGTCTCAAACTTCTCCACATGGTTTATTGTGTCATATTACATCAATCTATGCTTGACATTTGGCTTCGGTCAACTTTGAAGCTAGTCGAAACGAAGAAAGACCAAAATGGACGAACTTGGTAAGTTGGATGATTCTTGGACCAAATCTCTCTTCGTTGGTCTCAAACTTCTCCACATGGTTTATTGTGTCATATTACATCAATCTATGCTTGACATTTGGCTTCGGTCAACTTTGAAGCTTGTCGAAACGAAGAAAGACCAAAATGGACGAACTTGGTCCAGTTGGATGATTCTTGGACCAAATCTCTCTTCGTTGTCTCAAACTTCTCCACATGGTTTATTGTGTCATATTACATCAATCTATGCTTGACATTTGGCTTCGGTCAACTTTGAAGCTTGTCGAAACAAAGAAAGACCAAAATGGACGAACTTGGCCAGTTGGATGATTCTTGGACCAAATCTCTCTTCGTTGGTCTCAAACTTCTCCACATGGTTTATTGTGTCATATTACATCAATCTATGCTTGACATTTGGCTTCGGTCAACTTTGAAGCTTGTCGAAACGAAAGAAGAAGGACCAAAATGGACGAACTTGGTCCACTTGGATGATTCTTGGACCAAATCTCTCTTCGTTGGTCTCAAACTTCTCCACATGGTTTATTGTGTCATATTACATCAATCTATGCTTGACATTTGGCTTCGGTCAACTTTGAAGCTTGTCGAAACGAAGAAAGACCAAAATGGACGAACTTGGTTCCATGTGGATGATTCTTGGACCAAATCTCTCTTCGTTGGTCTCAAACTTCTCCACATGGTTTATTGTGTCATATTACATCAATCTATGCTTGACATTTGGCTTTCGGTCAACTTTGAAGCTTGTCGAAACGAAGAAAGACCAAAATGGACGAACTTGGTCCACTTGGATGATTCTTGGACCAAATCTCTCTTCGTTGGTCTCAAACTTCTCCACATGGTTTATTGTGTCATATTACATCAATCTATGCTTGACATTAGGCTTCGGTCAACTTTGAAGCTTGTCGAAACGAAGAAGGACCAAAATGGACGAACTTGGTTAATTGGATGATTCTTGGACCAAATCTCTCTTCGTTGGTCTCAAACTTCTCCACATGGTTTATTGTGTCATATTACATCAATCTATGCTTGACATTTGGCTTCGGTCAACTTTGAAGCTTGTCGAAACGAAGAAAGACCAAAATGGACGAACTTGGTCCAGTTGGATGATTCTTGGACCAAATCTCTCTTCGTTGGTCTCAAACTTCTCCACATGGTTTATTGTGTCATATTACATCAATCTATGCTTGACATTTGGCTTCGGTGAACTTTGAAACCTTGTCGAAACCACTTTGGATGATTTCTTGGACCAAATCTCTCTTCGTTGGTCTCAAACTTCTCCACATGGTTTAATGTGTCATATTACATCAATCTATGCTTGACATTTGGCTTCGGTCAACTTTGAAGCTTAGTCGAAACGAAGAAAGACCAAAATGGACGAACTTGACTTGGTCCAAGTGGATGATTCTTGGACCAAATCTCTCTTCGTTGGTCTCAAACTTCTCCACATGGTTTATTGTGTCATATTACATCAATCTATGCTTGACATTTGGCTTCGGTCAACTTTGAAGCTTGTCGAAACGAAGAAAGACCAAAATGGACGAACTTGGTCCAGTTGGATGATTCTTGGACCAAATCTCTCTTCGTTGGTCTCAAACTTCTCCACATGGTTTATTGTGTCATATTACATCAATCTATGCTTGACATTTGGCTTCGGTCAACTTTGAAGCTTGTCGAAACGAAGAAAGACCAAAATGGACGAACTTGGTCAAGTGGATGATTCTTGGACCAAATCTCTCTTCGTTGGTCTCAAACTTCTCCACATGGTTTAATGTGTCATATTACATCAATCTATGCTTGACATTTGGCTTCGGTCAACTTTGAAGCTTGTCGAAACGAAGAAAGACCAAAATGGACGAACTTGGTAAGTTGGATGATTCTTGGACCAAATCTCTCTTCGTTGGTCTCAAACTTCTCCACATGGTTTAATTGTTCATATTACATCAATCTATGCTTGACATTTGGCTTTCGGTCAACTTTGAAGCTTGTCGAAACGAAGAAAGACCAAAATGGACGAACTTGGTTAAGTTGGATGATTCTTGGACCAAATCTCTTTCGTTGGTCTCAAACTTCTCCACATGGTTTATTGTGTCATATTACATCAATCTATGCTTGACATTTGGCTTCGGTCAACTTTGAAGCTTGTCGAAACGAAGAAGGACCAAAATGGACGAACTTGGTAAGTTGGATGATTCTTGGACCAAATCTCTCTTCGTTGGTCTCAAACTTCTCCACATGGTTTATTGTGTCATATTACATCAATCTATGCTTGACATTTGGCTTCGGTCAACTTTGAAGCTTGTCGAAACAAAGAAGGACCAAAATGGACGAACTTGGTCCAGTTGGATGATTCTTGGACCAAATCTCTCTTCGTTGGTCTCAAACTTCTCCACATGGTTTAATGTGTCATATTACATCAATCTATGCTTGACATTTGGCTTCGGTCAACTTTGAAGCTTGTCGAAACGAAGAAAGACCAAAATGGACGAACTTGGTCCAGTTGGATGATTCTTGGACCAAATCTCTCTTCGTTGGTCTCAAACTTCTCCACATGGTTTATTGTGTCATATTACATCAATCTATGCTTGACATTTGGCTTCGGTCAACTTTGAAGCTTGTCGAAAAAAGAAGGACCAAAATGGACGAACTTGGTAGTTGGATGATTCTTGGACCAAATCTCTCTTCGTTGGTCTCAAACTTCTCCACATGGTTTATTGTGTCATATTACATCAATCTATGCTTGACATTTGGCTTCGGTCAACTTTGAAGCTTGTCGAAACGAAGAAAGACCAAAATGGACGAACTTGGTAAGTTGGATGATTCTTGGACCAAATCTCTCTTCGTTGGTCTCAAACTTCTCCACATGGTTTTATGTGTCATATTACATCAATCTATGCTTGACATTTGGCTTCGGTCAACTTTGAAGCTTGTCGAAACGAAGAAGGACCAAAATGGACGAACTTGGTCATTGGATGATTCTTGGACCAAATCTCTCTTCGTTGGTCTCAAACTTCTCCACATGGTTTATTGTGTCATATTACATCAATCTATGCTTGACATTTGGCTTCGGTCAACTTTGAAGCTTGTCGAAACGAAGAAGGACCAAAATGGACGAACTTGGTCCAAGTGGATGATTCTTGGACCAAATCTCTCTTCGTTGGTCTCAAAACTTCTCCACATGGTTTATTGTGTCATATTACATCAATCTATGCTTGACATTTGGCTTCGGTCAACTTTGAAGCTTGTCGAAACAAGAAAGACCAAAATGGACGAACTTGGTCCAGTTGGATGATTCTTGGACCAATCTCTCTTCGTTGGTCTCAAACTTCTCCACATGGTTTAATGTGTCATATTACATCAATCTATGCTTGACATTGGCTTTCGGTCAACTTTGAAGCTTGTCGAAACGAAGAAAGACCAAAATGGACGAACTTGGTTAAGTTGGATGATTCTTGGACCAAATCTCTCTTCGTTGGTCTCAAACTTCTCCACATGGTTTATTGTGTCATATTACATCAATCTATGCTTGACATTTGGCTTCGGTCAACTTTGAAGCTTGTCGAAACGAAGAAAGACAAAATGGACGAACTTGGTCCAGTTGGATGATTCTTGGACCAAATCTCTCTTCGTTGGTCTCAAACTTCTCCACATGGTTTATGTGTCATATTACATCAATCTATGCTTGACATTTGGCTTCGGTCAACTTTGAAGCTTGTCGAAACGAAGAAAGACCAAAATGGACGAACTTGGTAAGTTGGATGATTCTTGGACCAAATCTCTCTTCGTTGGTCTCAAACTTCTCCACATGGTTTAATGTGTCATATTACATCAATCTATGCTTGACATTTGGCTTCGGTCAACTTTGAAGCTTGTCGAAACGAAGAAAGACCAAAATGGACGAACTTGGTTAAGTTGGATGATTCTTGGACCAAATCTCTCTTCGTTGGTCTCAAACTTCTCCACATGGTTTATTGTGTCATATTACATCAATCTATGCTTGACATTTGGCTTCGGTCAACTTTGAAGCTTGTCGAAACGAAGAAGACCAAAATGGACGAACTTGGTCCATTGGATGATTCTTGGACCAAATCTCTCTTCGTTGGTCTCAAACTTCTCCACATGGTTTAATGTGTCATATTACATCAATCTATGCTTGACATTTGGCTTCGGTCAACTTTGAAGCTTGTCGAAACGAAGAAAGACCAAAATGGACGAACTTGGTCCAAGTGGATGATTCTTGGACCAAATCTCTCTTCGTTGGTCTCAAACTTCTCCACATGGTTTATTGTGTCATATTACATCAATCTATGCTTGACATTTGGCTTTCGGTCAACTTTGAAGCTTGTCGAAACGAAGAAGGACCAAAATGGACGAACTTGGTCCAGTTGGATGATTCTTGGACCAAATCTCTCTTCGTTGGTCTCAAACTTCTCCACATGGTTTATTGTGTCATATTACATCAATCTATGCTTGACATTTGGCTTCGGTCAACTTTGAAGCTTGTCGAAAAGAAGAAAGACCAAAATGGACGAACTTGGTTAAGTTGGATGATTCTTGGACCAAATCTCTCTTCGTTGGTCTCAAACTTCTCCACATGGTTTATTGTGTCATATTACATCAATCTATGCTTGACATTTGGCTTCGGTCAACTTTGAAGCTTGTCGAAACGAAGAAGGACCAAAATGGACGAACTTGGTTAAGTTGGATGATTCTTGGACCAAATCTCTCTTCGTTGGTCTCAAACTTCTCACATGGTTTATTGTGTCATATTACATCAATCTATGCTTGACATTTGGCTTCGGTCAACTTTGAAGCTTGTCGAAACGAAGAAGGACCAAAATGGACGAACTTGGTAAGTTGGATGATTCTTGGACCAAATCTCTCTTCGTTGGTCTCAAACTTCTCCACATGGTTTATTGTGTCATATTACATCAATCTATGCTTGACATTGGCTTCGGTCAACTTTGAGCTTGTCGAAACGAAGAAAGACCAAAATGGACGAACTTGGTCCATGTGGATGATTCTTGGACCAAATCTCTCTTCGTTGGTCTCAAACTTCTCCACATGGTTTATTGTGTCATATTACATCAATCTATGCTTGACATTTGGCTTCGGTCAACTTTGAAGCTTGTCGAAACGAAGAAAGACCAAAATGGACGAACTTGGTAAGTTGGATGATTCTTGGACCAAATCTCTCTTCGTTGGTCTCAAACTTCTCCACATGGTTTAATGTGTCATATTACATCAATCTATGCTTGACATTTGGCTTCGGTCAACTTTGAAGCTTGTCGAAACGAAGAAGACCAAAATGGACGAACTTGGTCAAGTTGGATGATTCTTGGACCAAATCTCTCTTCGTTGGTCTCAAACTTCTCCACATGGTTTATTGTGTCATATTACATCAATCTATGCTTGACATTTGGCTTCGGTCAACTTTGAAGCTTGTCGAAACGAAGAAGGACCAAAATGGACGAACTTGGTCCAGTTGGATGATTCTTGGACCAAATCTCTCTTCGTTGGTCTCAAACTTCTCCACATGGTTTATTGTGTCATATTACATCAATCTATGCTTGACATTTGGCTTCGGTCAACTTTGAAGCTTGTCGAAACGAAGAAAGACCAAAATGGACGAACTTGGTCCAGTTGGATGATTCTTGGACCAAATCTCTCTTCGTTGGTCTCAAACTTCTCCACATGGTTTATTGTGTCATATTACATCAATCTATGCTTGACATTTGGCTTCGGTCAACTTTGAAGCTTGTCGAAACGAAGAAGGACCAAATGGACGAACTTGGTCCATGTGGATGATTCTTGGACCAAATCTCTCTTCGTTGGTCTCAAACTTCTCCACATGGTTTATTGTGTCATATTACATCAATCTATGCTTGACATTTGGCTTCGGTCAACTTTGAAGCTTGTCGAAACAAGAAGAAGGACCAAAATGGACGAACTTGGTCATTGGATGATTCTTGGACCAAATCTCTCTTCGTTGGTCTCAAACTTCTCCACATGGTTTATTGTGTCATATTACATCAATCTATGCTTGACATTTGGCTTCGGTCAACTTTGAAGCTTGTCGAAACGAAGAAGGACCAAAATGGACGAACTTGGTCCAAGTGGATGATTCTTGGACCAAATCTCTCTTCGTTGGTCTCAAACTTCTCCACATGGTTTATTGTGTCATATTACATCAATCTATGCTTGACATTTGGCTTCGGTCAACTTTGAAGCTTGTCGAAACGAAGAAAGACCAAAATGGACGAACTTGGTCCAGTTGGATGATTCTTGGACCAAATCTCTCTTCGTTGGTCTCAAACTTCTCCACATGGTTTATTGTGTCATATTACATCAATCTATGCTTGACATTTGGCTTCGGTCAACTTTGAAGCTTGTCGAAACGAAGAAGGACCAAAATGGACGAACTTGGTCCAGTTGGATGATTCTTGGACCAAATCTCTCTTCGTTGGTCTCAAACTTCTCCACATGGGTTAATGTGGTCATATTACATCAATCTATGCTTGACATTTGGCTTCGGTCAACTTTGAAGCTTGTCGAAACGAAGAAAGACCAAAATGGACGAACTTGGTTAAGTTGGATGATTCTTGGACCAAATCTCTCTTCGTTGGTCTCAAACTTCTCCACATGGTTTAATGTGTCATATTACATCAATCTATGCTTGACATTTGGCTTCGGTCAACTTTGAAGCTTGTCGAAACGAAGAAAGACCAAAATGGACGAACTTGGTTAAGTTGGATGATTCTTGGACCAAATCTCTCTTCGTTGGTCTCAAACTTCTCCACATGGTTTATTGTGTCATATTACATCAATCTATGCTTGACATTTGGCTTCGGTCAATTTGAAGCTTGTCGAAACGAAGAAAGACCAAAATGGACGAACTTGGTCCAGTTGGATGATTCTTGGACCAAATCTCTCTTCGTTGGTCTCAAACTTCTCCACATGGTTTATGTGTCATATTACATCAATCTATGCTTGACATTAGGCTTCGGCTTCGGTCAACTTTGAAGCTTGTCGAACGAAAGAAAGACCAAAATGGACGAACTTGGTCCAGTTGGATGATTCTTGGACCAAATCTCTCTTCGTTGGTCTCAAACTTCTCCACATGGTTTAATGTGTCATATTACATCAATCTATGCTTGACATTTGGCTTCGGTCAACTTTGAAGCTTGTCGAAACGAAGAAAGACCAAAATGGACGAACTTGGTTAAGTTGGATGATTCTTGGACCAAATCTCTCTTCGTTGGTCTCAAACTTCTCCACATGGTTTATTGTGTCATATTACATCAATCTATGCTTGACATTTGGCTTCGGTCAACTTTGAAGCTTGTCGAAACGAAGAAAGACCAAAATGGACGAACTTGGTCCAGTTGGATGATTCTTGGACCAAATCTCTCTTCGTTGGTCTCAAACTTCTCCACATGGTTTATTGTGTCATATTACATCAATCTATGCTTGACATTTGGCTTTGTCAACTTTGAAGCTTGTCGAAACGAAGAAGGACCAAAATGGACGAACTTGGTCCAAGTGGATGATTCTTGGACCAAATCTCTCTTCGTTGGTCTCAAACTTCTCCACATGGTTTATTGTGTCATATTACATCAATCTATGCTTGACATTTGGCTTCGGTCAACTTTGAAGCTTGTCGAAACGAAGAAGGACCAAAATGGACGAACTTGGTCCAGTTGGATGATTCTTGGACCAAATCTCTCTTCGTTGGTCTCAAACTTCTCCACATGGTTTAATGTGTCATATTACATCAATCTATGCTTGACATTTGGCTTTTTTCTTTTTACTTTTTTTTTTTTTTGACCAAATCTCTCTTCTTTTTTTCCACATTTTTTTTATTGTGTCATATTATGCTTGACATTTTTTCGGTCAACTTTGAAGCTTGTCGAAACGAAGAAAGACCAAAATGGACGAACTTGGTCATGTGGATGATTCTTGGACCAAATCTCTCTTCGTTGGTCTCAAACTTCTCCACATGGTTTATGTGTCATATTACATCAATCTATGCTTGACATTTGGCTTCGGTCAACTTTGAAGCTTGTCGAAAAGAAGAAGGACCAAAATGGACGAACTTGGTAAGTTGGATGATTCTTGGACCAAATCTCTCTTCGTTGGTCTCAAACTTCTCCACATGGTTTATTGTGTCATATTACATCAATCTATGCTTGACATTTGGCTTCGGTCAACTTTGAAGCTTGTCGAAACGAAGAAAGACCAAAATGGACGAACTTGGTCCAAGTGGATGATTCTTGGACCAAATCTCTCTTCGTTGGTCTCAAACTTCTCCACATGGTTTAATTGTGTCATATTACATCAATCTATGCTTGACATTTGGCTTCGGTCAACTTTGAAGCTTGTCGAAACGAAGAAAGACCAAAATGGACGAACTTGGTAATTGGATGATTCTTGGACCAAATCTCTCTTCGTTGGTCTCAAACTTCTCCACATGGTTTATTGTGTCATATTACATCAATCTATGCTTGACATTTGGCTTCGGTCAACTTTGAAGCTAGTCGAAACGAAGAAAGACCAAAATGGACGAACTTGGTAATTGGATGATTCTTGGACCAAATCTCTCTTCGTTGGTCTCAAACTTCTCCACATGGTTTATTGTGTCATATTACATCAATCTATGCTTGACATTGGCCTTGGTGAACTTTGAAGCTTGTCGAAACGAAGAAGGACCAAAATGGACGAACTTGGTCCAGTTGGATGATTCTTGGACCAAATCTCTCTTCGTTGGTCTCAAACTTCTCCACATGGTTTAATGTGTCATATTACATCAATCTATGCTTGACATTTGGCTTCGGTAACTTTGAAGCTTGTCGAAACGAAGAAAGACCAAAATGGACGAACTTGGTCCATTGGATGATTCTTGGACCAAATCTTCTTCGTTGGTCTCAAACTTCTCCACATGGTTTATGGTGTCATATTACTCAATCTATGCTTGACATTTGGCTTCGATCAACTTTGAAGCTAGTCGAAACGAAGAAGGACCAAAATGGACGAACTTGGTGTCCAGTTGGATGATTCTTGGACCAAATCTCTCTTCGTTGGTCTCAAACTTCTACATGGTTTAATGTGTCATATTACATCAATCTATGCTTGACATTTGGCTTCGGTCAACTTTGAAGCTAGTCGAACGAAGAAGGACCAAAATGACGAACTTGGTCCATGTGGATGATTCTTGGACCAAATCTCTCTTCGTTGGTCTCAAACTTCTCCACATGGTTTAATGTGTCATATTACATCAATCTATGCTTGACATTAGCTTTCGGTCAACTTTGAAGCTTGTCGAAACGAAGAAGGACCAAAATGGACGAACTTGGTCAATTGGATGATTCTTGGACCAAATCTCTCTTCGTTGGTCTCAAACTTCTCCACATGGTTTAATGTGTCATATTACATCAATCTATGCTTGACATTGGCTTCGGTCAACTTTGAAGCTTAGTCGAAACGAAGAGAAGGACAAAAAATGGACGAACTTGGTCCATGTGGATGATTCTTGGACCAAATCTCTCTTCGTTGGTCTCAAACTTCTCCACATGGTTTATTGTGTCATATTACATCAATCTATGCTTGACATTTGGCTTCGGTCAACTTTGAAGCTTGTCGAAACGAAGAAAGACCAAAATGGACGAACTTGGTTGATGTGGATGATTCTTGGACCAAATCTCTCTTCGTTGGTCTCAAACTTCTCCACATGGTTTAATGTGTCATATTACATCAATCTATGCTTGACATTTGGCTTCGGTCAACTTTGAAGCTTGTCGAAACGAAGAAGGACCAAAATGGACGAACTTGGTCAGTTGGATGATTCTGGACCAAATCTCTCTTCGTTGGTCTCAAACTTCTCCACATGGTTTAATGTGTCATATTACATCAATCTATGCTTGACATTTGGCTTCGGTCAACTTTGAAGCTTGTCGAAACGAAGAAGGACCAAAATGGACGAACTTGGTCAGTGTGATGATTCTTGGACCAATAATCTCTCTTCGTTGGTCTCAAACTTCTCCACATGGTTTAATGTGTCATATTACATCAATCTATGCTTGACATTTGGCTTCGGTCAACTTTGAAGCTTGTCGAAACGAAGAAGGACCAAAATGGGAACTTCATATGTGGATGATTCTTGGACCAAATCTCTCTTCGTTGGTCTCAAACTTCTCCACATGGTTTATTGTGTCATATTACATCAATCTATGCTTGACATTTGGCTTCGGTCAACTTTGAAGCTTGTCGAAACGAAGAAGGACCAAAATGGACGAACTTGGTCCAGTTGGATGATTCTTGGACCAAATCTCTCTTCGTTGGTCTCAAACTTCTCCACATGGTTTATTGTGTCATATTACATCAATCTATGCTTGACATTTGGCTTCGGTCAACTTTGAAGCTAGTCGAAACGAAGAAAGACCAAAATGGACGAACTTGGTCAAGTGGATGATTCTTGGACCAAATCTCTCTTCGTTGGTCTCAAACTTCTCCACATGGTTTAATGTGTCATATTACATCAATCTATGCTTGACATTTGGCTTCGGTCAACTTTGAAGCTTGTCGAAACGAAGAAGACCAAAATGGACGAACTTGGTTAAGTTGGATGATTCTTGGACCAAATCTCTCTTCGTTGGTCTCAAACTTCTCCACATGGTTTATTGTGTCATATTACATCAATCTATGCTTGACATTTGGCTTCGGTCAACTTTGAAGCTTGTCGAAACGAAGAAAGACCAAAATGGACGAACTTGGTCCAGTTGGATGATTCTTGGACCAAATCTCTCTTCGTTGGTCTCAAACTTCTCCACATGGTTTAATGTGTCATATTACATCAATCTATGCTTGACATTTGGCTTCGGTCAACTTTGAAGCTTGTCGAAACGAAGAAAGACCAAAATGGACGAACTTGGTCCAGTTGGATGATTCTTGGACCAAATCTCTCTTCGTTGGTCTCAAACTTCTCCACATGGTTTAATGTGTCATATTACATCAATCTATGCTTGACATTTGGCTTCGGTCAACTTTGAAGCTTGTCGAAACGAAGAAAGACCAAAATGGACGAACTTGGTCCAAGTGGATGATTCTTGGACCAAATCTCTCTTCGTTGGTCTCAAACTTCTCCACATGGTTTAATGTGTCATATTACATCAATCTATGCTTGACATTTGGCTTCGGTCAACTTTGAAGCTTGTCGAAACGAAGAAGGACCAAAATGGACGAACTTGGTCCAGTTGGATGATTCTTGGACCAAATCTCTCTTCGTTGGTCTCAAACTTCTCCACATGGTTTATTGTGTCATATTACATCAATCTATGCTTGACATTTGGCTTCGGTCAACTTTGAAGCTTGTCGAAACGAAGAAAGACCAAAATGGACGAACTTGGTCCATTGGATGATTCTTGGACCAAATCTCTCTTCGTTGGTCTCAAACTTCTCCACATGGTTTATTGTGTCATATTACATCAATCTATGCTTGACATTTGGCTTCGGTCAACTTTGAAGCTTGTCGAAACGAAGAAAGACCAAAATGGACGAACTTGGTCCATTGGATGATTCTTGGACCAAATCTCTCTTCGTTGGTCTCAAACTTCTCCACATGGTTTAATGTGTCATATTACATCAATCTATGCTTGACATTTGGCTTCGGTCAACTTTGAAGCTTGTCGAAACGAAGAAAGACCAAAATGGACGAACTTGGTCCAGTTGGATGATTCTTGGACCAAATCTCTCTTCGTTGGTCTCAAACTTCTCCACATGGTTTATTGTGTCATATTACATCAATCTATGCTTGACATTTGGCTTCGGTCAACTTTGAAGCTTGTCGAAACGAAGAAAGACCAAAATGGACGAACTTGGTAAGTTGGATGATTCTTGGACCAAATCTCTCTTCGTTGGTCTCAAACTTCTCCACATGGTTTATTGTGTCATATTACATCAATCTATGCTTGACATTTGGCTTCGGTCAACTTTGAAGCTGTCGAAACGAAGAAAGACCAAAATGGACGAACTTGGTCCAAGTGGATGATTCTTGGACCAAATCTCTCTTCGTTGGTCTCAAACTTCTCCACATGGTTTAATGTGTCATATTACATCAATCTATGCTTGACATTTGGCTTCGGTCAACTTTGAAGCTTGTCGAAACGAAGAAAGACCAAAATGGACGAACTTGGTCCAGTTGGATGATTCTTGGACCAAATCTCTCTTCGTTGGTCTCAAACTTCTCCACATGGTTTATTGTGTCATATTACATCAATCTATGCTTGACATTTGGCTTCGGTCAACTTTGAAGCTTGTCGAAACGAAGAAAGACCAAAATGGACGAACTTGGTCCAGTTGGATGATTCTTGGACCAAATCTCTCTTCGTTGGTCTCAAACTTCTCCACATGGTTTAATGTGTCATATTACATCAATCTATGCTTGACATTTGGCTTCGGTCAACTTTGAAGCTTGTCGAAACGAAGAAAGACCAAAATGGACGAACTTGGTCAAGTTGGATGATTCTTGGACCAAATCTCTCTTCGTTGGTCTCAAACTTCTCCACATGGTTTATTGTGTCATATTACATCAATCTATGCTTGACATTTGGCTTCGGTCAACTTTGAAGCTTGTCGAAACGAAGAAGGACCAAAATGGACGAACTTGGTCCACTTGGATGATTCTTGGACCAAATCTCTCTTCGTTGGTCTCAAACTTCTCCACATGGTTTATGTGTCATATTACATCAATCTATGCTTGACATTTGGCTTCGGTCAACTTTGAAGCTTGTCGAAACGAAGAAGACCAAAATGGACGAACTTGGTCAAGTTGGATGATTCTTGGACCAAATCTCTCTTCGTTGGTCTCAAACTTCTCCACATGGTTTAATGTGTCATATTACATCAATCTATGCTTGACATTTGGCTTCGGTCAACTTTGAAGCTTGTCGAAACGAAGAAAGACCAAAATGGACGAACTTGGTCAAGTTGGATGATTCTTGGACCAAATCTCTCTTCGTTGGTCTCAAACTTCTCCACATGGTTTATTGTGTCATATTACATCAATCTATGCTTGACATTTGGCTTCGGTCAACTTTGAAGCTAGTCGAAACGAAGAAAGACCAAAATGGACGAACTTGGTCCAAGTTGGATGATTCTTGGACCAAATCTCTCTTCGTTGGTCTCAAACTTCTCCACATGGTTTATTGTGTCATATTACATCAATCTATGCTTGACATTTGGCTTCGGTCAACTTTGAAGCTTGTCGAAACGAAGAAAGACCAAAATGGACGAACTTGGTCCAGTTGGATGATTCTTGGACCAAATCTCTCTTCGTTGGTCTCAAACTTCTCCACATGGTTTATTGTGTCATATTACATCAATCTATGCTTGACATTTGGCTTCGGTCAACTTTGAAGCTTGTCGAAACGAAGAAAGACCAAAATGGACGAACTTGGTAAGTTGGATGATTCTTGGACCAAATCTCTCTTCGTTGGTCTCAAACTTCTCCACATGGTTTATTGTGTCATATTACATCAATCTATGCTTGACATTTGGCTTCGGTCAACTTTGAAGCTTGTCGAAACGAAGAAAGACCAAAATGGACGAACTTGGTCCAGTTGGATGATTCTTGGACCAAATCTCTCTTCGTTGGTCTCAAACTTCTCCACATGGTTTAATGTGTCATATTACATCAATCTATGCTTGACATTTGGCTTCGGTCAACTTTGAAGCTTGTCGAAACGAAGAAAGACCAAAATGGACGAACTTGGTCCAGTTGGATGATTCTTGGACCAAATCTCTCTTCGTTGGTCTCAAACTTCTCCACATGGTTTATTGTGTCATATTACATCAATCTATGCTTGACATTTGGCTTCGGTCAACTTTGAAGCTTGTCGAAACGAAGAAAGACCAAAATGGACGAACTTGGTCCAGTTGGATGATTCTTGGACCAAATCTCTCTTCGTTGGTCTCAAACTTCTCCACATGGTTTATGTGTCATATTACATCAATCTATGCTTGACATTTGGCTTCGGTCAACTTTGAAGCTTGTCGAAACGAAGAAGGACCAAAATGGACGAACTTGGTCAAGTTGGATGATTCTTGGACCAAATCTCTCTTCGTTGGTCTCAAACTTCTCCACATGGTTTATTGTGTCATATTACATCAATCTATGCTTGACATTTGGCTTCGGTCAACTTTGAAGCTTGTCGAAACGAAGAAAGACCAAAATGGACGAACTTGGTCCAAGTTGGATGATTCTTGGACCAAATCTCTCTTCGTTGGTCTCAAACTTCTCCACATGGTTTAATGTGTCATATTACATCAATCTATGCTTGACATTTGGCTTCGGTCAACTTTGAAGCTTGTCGAAACGAAGAAAGACCAAAATGGACGAACTTGGTCCATTGGATGATTCTTGGACCAAATCTCTCTTCGTTGGTCTCAAACTTCTCCACATGGTTTAATGTGTCATATTACATCAATCTATGCTTGACATTTGGCTTCGGTCAACTTTGAAGCTTGTCGAAACGAAGAAAGACCAAAATGGACGAACTTGGTCCAGTTGGATGATTCTTGGACCAAATCTCTCTTCGTTGGTCTCAAACTTCTCCACATGGTTTATGTGTCATATTACATCAATCTATGCTTGACATTTGGCTTCGGTCAACTTTGAAGCTTGTCGAAACGAAGAAAGACCAAAATGGACGAACTTGGTCCATGGATGATTCTTGGACCAAATCTCTCTTCGTTGGTCTCAAACTTCTCCACATGGTTTAATGTGTCATATTACATCAATCTATGCTTGACATTTGGCTTCGGTCAACTTTGAAGCTTGTCGAAACGAAGAAAGACCAAAATGGACGAACTTGGTCCAGTTGGATGATTCTTGGACCAAATCTCTCTTCGTTGGTCTCAAACTTCTCCACATGGTTTATGTGTCATATTACATCAATCTATGCTTGACATTTGGCTTCGGTCAACTTTGAAGCTTGTCGAAACGAAGAAAGACCAAAATGGACGAACTTGGTCCAGTTGGATGATTCTTGGACCAAATCTCTCTTCGTTGGTCTCAAACTTCTCCACATGGTTTAATGTGTCATATTACATCAATCTATGCTTGACATTTGGCTTCGGTCAACTTTGAAGCTTGTCGAAACGAAGAAAGACCAAAATGGACGAACTTGGTCAAGTTGGATGATTCTTGGACCAAATCTCTCTTCGTTGGTCTCAAACTTCTCCACATGGTTTATGTGTCATATTACATCAATCTATGCTTGACATTTGGCTTCGGTCAACTTTGAAGCTTGTCGAAACGAAGAAAGACCAAAATGGACGAACTTGGTCCAGTTGGATGATTCTTGGACCAAATCTCTCTTCGTTGGTCTCAAACTTCTCCACATGGTTTATTGTGTCATATTACATCAATCTATGCTTGACATTTGGCTTCG
This sequence comes from Bauhinia variegata, assembly GCA_022379115.2. Classification (NCBI taxonomy): domain Eukaryota; kingdom Viridiplantae; phylum Streptophyta; class Magnoliopsida; order Fabales; family Fabaceae; genus Bauhinia; species Bauhinia variegata. The sequence continues at coordinate 15,729 of JAKRYI020000095.1, forward strand.
GTCAACTTTGAAGCTTGTCGAAACGAAGAAAGACCAAAATGGACGAACTTGGTCCAGTTGGATGATTCTTGGACCAAATCTCTCTTCGTTGGTCTCAAACTTCTCCACATGGTTTAATGTGTCATATTACATCAATCTATGCTTGACATTTGGCTTCGGTCAACTTTGAAGCTTGTCGAAACGAAGAAAGACCAAAATGGACGAACTTGGTCCATTGGATGATTCTTGGACCAAATCTCTCTTCGTTGGTCTCAAACTTCTCCACATGGTTTAATGTGTCATATTACATCAATCTATGCTTGACATTTGGCTTCGGTCAACTTTGAAGCTTGTCGAAACGAAGAAAGACCAAAATGGACGAACTTGGTCCATGTGGATGATTCTTGGACCAAATCTCTCTTCGTTGGTCTCAAACTTCTCCACATGGTTTAATGTGTCATATTACATCAATCTATGCTTGACATTTGGCTTCGGTCAACTTTGAAGCTTGTCGAAACGAAGAAAGACCAAAATGGACGAACTTGGTCAAGTGGATGATTCTTGGACCAAATCTCTCTTCGTTGGTCTCAAACTTCTCCACATGGTTTATTGTGTCATATTACATCAATCTATGCTTGACATTTGGCTTCGGTCAACTTTGAAGCTTGTCGAAACGAAGAAAGACCAAAATGGACGAACTTGGTAAGTTGGATGATTCTTGGACCAAATCTCTCTTCGTTGGTCTCAAACTTCTCCACATGGTTTAATGTGTCATATTACATCAATCTATGCTTGACATTTGGCTTCGGTCAACTTTGAAGCTTGTCGAAACGAAGAAAGACCAAAATGGACGAACTTGGTTAAGTGGATGATTCTTGGACCAAATCTCTCTTCGTTGGTCTCAAACTTCTCCACATGGTTTATGTGTCATATTACATCAATCTATGCTTGACATTTGGCTTCGGTCAACTTTGAAGCTTGTCGAAACGAAGAAAGACCAAAATGGACGAACTTGGTCCAAGTGGATGATTCTTGGACCAAATCTCTCTTCGTTGGTCTCAAACTTCTCCACATGGTTTAATGTGTCATATTACATCAATCTATGCTTGACATTTGGCTTCGGTCAACTTTGAAGCTTGTCGAAACGAAGAAAGACCAAAATGGACGAACTTGGTCCAGTTGGATGATTCTTGGACCAAATCTCTCTTCGTTGGTCTCAAACTTCTCCACATGGTTTATTGTGTCATATTACATCAATCTATGCTTGACATTTGGCTTCGGTCAACTTTGAAGCTTGTCGAAACGAAGAAGGACCAAAATGGACGAACTTGGTAAGTTGGATGATTCTTGGACCAAATCTCTCTTCGTTGGTCTCAAACTTCTCCACATGGTTTATGTGTCATATTACATCAATCTATGCTTGACATTTGGCTTCGGTCAACTTTGAAGCTTGTCGAAACGAAGAAAGACCAAAATGGACGAACTTGGTCCAAGTGGATGATTCTTGGACCAAATCTCTCTTCGTTGGTCTCAAACTTCTCCACATGGTTTAATGTGTCATATTACATCAATCTATGCTTGACATTTGGCTTCGGTCAACTTTGAAGCTTGTCGAAACGAAGAAAGACCAAAATGGACGAACTTGGTCCAGTTGGATGATTCTTGGACCAAATCTCTCTTCGTTGGTCTCAAACTTCTCCACATGGTTTAATGTGTCATATTACATCAATCTATGCTTGACATTTGGCTTCGGTCAACTTTGAAGCTTGTCGAAACGAAGAAGACCAAAATGGACGAACTTGGTCCAGTTGGATGATTCTTGGACCAAATCTCTCTTCGTTGGTCTCAAACTTCTCCACATGGTTTAATGTGTCATATTACATCAATCTATGCTTGACATTTGGCTTCGGTCAACTTTGAAGCTTGTCGAAACGAAGAAGGACCAAAATGGACGAACTTGGTCAGTTGGATGATTCTTGGACCAAATCTCTCTTCGTTGGTCTCAAACTTCTCCACATGGTTTAATGTGTCATATTACATCAATCTATGCTTGACATTTGGCTTCGGTCAACTTTGAAGCTTGTCGAAACGAAGAAGGACCAAAATGGACGAACTTGGTAATTGGATGATTCTTGGACCAAATCTCTCTTCGTTGGTCTCAAACTTCTCCACATGGTTTAATGTGTCATATTACATCAATCTATGCTTGACATTTGGCTTCGGTCAACTTTGAAGCTTGTCGAAACGAAGAAAGACCAAAATGGACGAACTTGGTCCAGTTGGATGATTCTTGGACCAAATCTCTCTTCGTTGGTCTCAAACTTCTCCACATGGTTTATTGTGTCATATTACATCAATCTATGCTTGACATTTGGCTTCGGTCAACTTTGAAGCTTGTCGAAACGAAGAAAGACCAAAATGGACGAACTTGGTCAAGTTGGATGATTCTTGGACCAAATCTCTCTTCGTTGGTCTCAAACTTCTCCACATGGTTTAATGTGTCATATTACATCAATCTATGCTTGACATTTGGCTTCGGTCAACTTTGAAGCTTGTCGAAACGAAGAGGACCAAAATGGACGAACTTGGTCCATTGGATGATTCTTGGACCAAATCTCTCTTCGTTGGTCTCAAACTTCTCCACATGGTTTAATGTGTCATATTACATCAATCTATGCTTGACATTTGGCTTCGGTCAACTTTGAAGCTTGTCGAAACGAAGAAGACCAAAATGGACGAACTTGGTCCAGTTGGATGATTCTTGGACCAAATCTCTCTTCGTTGGTCTCAAACTTCTCCACATGGTTTATGTGTCATATTACATCAATCTATGCTTGACATTTGGCTTCGGTCAACTTTGAAGCTTGTCGAAACGAAGAAAGACCAAAATGGACGAACTTGGTCCAGTTGGATGATTCTTGGACCAAATCTCTCTTCGTTGGTCTCAAACTTCTCCACATGGTTTAATGTGTCATATTACATCAATCTATGCTTGACATTTGGCTTCGGTCAACTTTGAAGCTTGTCGAAACGAAGAAGGACCAAAATGGACGAACTTGGTCCAGTTGGATGATTCTTGGACCAAATCTCTCTTCGTTGGTCTCAAACTTCTCCACATGGTTTAATGTGTCATATTACATCAATCTATGCTTGACATTTGGCTTCGGTCAACTTTGAAGCTTGTCGAAACGAAGAAGACCAAAATGGACGAACTTGGTCCAGTTGGATGATTCTTGGACCAAATCTCTCTTCGTTGGTCTCAAACTTCTCCACATGGTTTAATGTGTCATATTACATCAATCTATGCTTGACATTTGGCTTCGGTCAACTTTGAAGCTTGTCGAAACGAAGAAGACCAAAATGGACGAACTTGGTCAATTGGATGATTCTTGGACCAAATCTCTCTTCGTTGTCAAAAAACTTCTCCACATGGTTTAATATATTTACATAAAATTATGACAATGCATGATAATTGAAACTTCGGTTAATATTAAAAACAAATTCGAAACAAAAAGACCAAAATGGACGAACCAATTATGTTTGTGGATTATTTGGATCTCAAATTTCTTTTCGTTTGTATATTTCATATAACATATTATATCAATCTATTCCATCTTTCTTTTTCTTTTGGTTTGGCTCCAATTAATTAAAGAAAGAAAGACCAACCTTGGACGAACTTTGTTTTGTTTGATGATTCTTACCAACTCTCTCTTCTTTGGTCTCAAACTTCTCCACATGGTTTAATGTGTCATATTACATCAATCTATGCTTGACATTTGGCTTCGGTCAACTTTGAAGCTTGTCGAAACGAAGAAAGACCAAAATGGACGAACTTGGTCCATGTGGATGATTCTTGGACCAAATCTCTCTTCGTTGGTCTCAAACTTCTCCACATGGTTTAATGTGTCATATTACATCAATCTATGCTTGACATTTGGCTTCGGTCAACTTTGAAGCTAGTCGAAACGAAGAAGGACCAAAATGGACGAACTTGGTCCAGTTGGATGATTCTTGGACCAAATCTCTCTTCGTTGGTCTCAAACTTCTCCACATGGTTTATTGTGTCATATTACATCAATCTATGCTTGACATTTGGCTTCGGTCAACTTTGAAGCTAGTCGAAACAAAGAAGACCAAAATGGACGAACTTGGTCCATGTGGATGATTCTTGGACCAAATCTCTCTTCGTTGGTCTCAAACTTCTCCACATGGTTTAATGTGTCATATTACATCAATCTATGCTTGACATTTGGCTTCGGTCAACTTTGAAGCTTGTCGAAACGAAGAAGGACCAAAATGGACGAACTTGGTCCACTTGGATGATTCTTGGACCAAATCTCTCTTCGTTGGTCTCAAACTTCTCCACATGGTTTATTGTGTCATATTACATCAATCTATGCTTGACATTTGGCTTCGGTCAACTTTGAAGCTTGTCGAAACGAAGAAGACCAAAATGGACGAACTTGGTCAAGTTGGATGATTCTTGGACCAAATCTCTCTTCGTTGGTCTCAAACTTCTCCACATGGTTTAATGTGTCATATTACATCAATCTATGCTTGACATTTGGCTTCGGTCAACTTTGAAGCTAGTCGAAACGAAGAAAGACCAAAATGGACGAACTTGGTCCAAGTGGATGATTCTTGGACCAAATCTCTCTTCGTTGGTCTCAAACTTCTCCACATGGTTTATTGTGTCATATTACATCAATCTATGCTTGACATTTGGCTTCGGTCAACTTTGAAGCTAGTCGAAACAAGAAAGACCAAAATGGACGAACTTGGTCCAGTTGGATGATTCTTGGACCAAATCTCTCTTCGTTGGTCTCAAACTTCTCCACATGGTTTAATGTGTCATATTACATCAATCTATGCTTGACATTTGGCTTCGGTCAACTTTGAAGCTTGTCGAAACGAAGAAAGACCAAAATGGACGAACTTGGCCAAGTGGATGATTCTTGGACCAAATCTCTCTTCGTTGGTCTCAAACTTCTCCACATGGTTTATTGTGTCATATTACATCAATCTATGCTTGACATTTGGCTTCGGTCAACTTTGAAGCTTGTCGAAACGAAGAAGACCAAAATGGACGAACTTGGTCCATTGGATGATTCTTGGACCAAATCTCTCTTCGTTGGTCTCAAACTTCTCCACATGGTTTATTGTGTCATATTACATCAATCTATGCTTGACATTTGGCTTCGGTCAACTTTGAAGCTTGTCGAAACGAAGAAAGACCAAAATGGACGAACTTGGTCCAGTTGGATGATTCTTGGACCAAATCTCTCTTCGTTGGTCTCAAACTTCTCCACATGGTTTAATGTGTCATATTACATCAATCTATGCTTGACATTTGGCTTCGGTCAACTTTGAAGCTTGTCGAAACGAAGAAAGACCAAAATGGACGAACTTGGTCCAGTTGGATGATTCTTGGACCAAATCTCTCTTCGTTGGTCTCAAACTTCTCCACATGGTTTATTGTGTCATATTACATCAATCTATGCTTGACATTTGGCTTCGGTCAACTTTGAAGCTAGTCGAAACGAAGAAAGACCAAAATGGACGAACTTGGTCAAGTTGGATGATTCTTGGACCAAATCTCTCTTCGTTGGTCTCAAACTTCTCCACATGGTTTATTGTGTCATATTACATCAATCTATGCTTGACATTTGGCTTCGGTCAACTTTGAAGCTTGTCGAAACGAAGAAAGACCAAAATGGACGAACTTGGTCAATTGGATGATTCTTGGACCAAATCTCTCTTCGTTGGTCTCAAACTTCTCCACATGGTTTATTGTGTCATATTACATCAATCTATGCTTGACATTTGGCTTCGGTCAACTTTGAAGCTTGTCGAAACGAAGAAAGACCAAAATGGACGAACTTGGTCCAGTTGGATGATTCTTGGACCAAATCTCTCTTCGTTGGTCTCAAACTTCTCCACATGGTTTATTGTGTCATATTACATCAATCTATGCTTGACATTTGGCTTCGGTCAACTTTGAAGCTTGTCGAAACGAAGAAAGACCAAAATGGACGAACTTGGTCAAGTGGATGATTCTTGGACCAAATCTCTCTTCGTTGGTCTCAAACTTCTCCACATGGTTTAATGTGTCATATTACATCAATCTATGCTTGACATTTGGCTTCGGTCAACTTTGAAGCTAGTCGAAACGAAGAAAGACCAAAATGGACGAACTTGGTCCAGTTGGATGATTCTTGGACCAAATCTCTCTTCGTTGGTCTCAAACTTCTCCACATGGTTTATTGTGTCATATTACATCAATCTATGCTTGACATTTGGCTTCGGTCAACTTTGAAGCTTGTCGAAACGAAGAAAGACCAAAATGGACGAACTTGGTAAGTTGGATGATTCTTGGACCAAATCTCTCTTCGTTGGTCTCAAACTTCTCCACATGGTTTATTGTGTCATATTACATCAATCTATGCTTGACATTTGGCTTCGGTCAACTTTGAAGCTTGTCGAAACGAAGAAGGACCAAAATGGACGAACTTGGTCCATGTGGATGATTCTTGGACCAAATCTCTCTTCGTTGGTCTCAAACTTCTCCACATGGTTTATGTGTCATATTACATCAATCTATGCTTGACATTTGGCTTCGGTCAACTTTGAAGCTTGTCGAAACGAAGAAAGACCAAAATGGACGAACTTGGTCCACTTGGATGATTCTTGGACCAAATCTCTCTTCGTTGGTCTCAAACTTCTCCACATGGTTTAATGTGTCATATTACATCAATCTATGCTTGACATTTGGCTTCGGTCAACTTTGAAGCTTGTCGAAACGAAGAAAGACCAAAATGGACGAACTTGGTCCATGTGGATGATTCTTGGACCAAATCTCTCTTCGTTGGTCTCAAACTTCTCCACATGGTTTAATTGTGTCATATTACATCAATCTATGCTTGACATTTGGCTTCGGTCAACTTTGAAGCTTGTCGAAACGAAGAAAGACCAAAATGGACGAACTTGGTCCAGTTGGATGATTCTTGGACCAAATCTCTCTTCGTTGGTCTCAAACTTCTCCACATGGTTTATGTGTCATATTACATCAATCTATGCTTGACATTTGGCTTCGGTCAACTTTGAAGCTAGTCGAAACGAAGAAAGACCAAAATGGACGAACTTGGTCCATTGGATGATTCTTGGACCAAATCTCTCTTCGTTGGTCTCAAACTTCTCCACATGGTTTAATGTGTCATATTACATCAATCTATGCTTGACATTTGGCTTCGGTCAACTTTGAAGCTAGTCGAAACGAAGAAGGACCAAAATGGACGAACTTGGTCCATTGGATGATTCTTGGACCAAATCTCTCTTCGTTGGTCTCAAACTTCTCCACATGGTTTAATGTGTCATATTACATCAATCTATGCTTGACATTTGGCTTCGGTCAACTTTGAAGCTAGTCGAAACGAAGAAAGACCAAAATGGACGAACTTGGTCCAGTTGGATGATTCTTGGACCAAATCTCTCTTCGTTGGTCTCAAACTTCTCCACATGGTTTAATGTGTCATATTACATCAATCTATGCTTGACATTTGGCTTCGGTCAACTTTGAAGCTAGTCGAAACGAAGAAAGACCAAAATGGACGAACTTGGTCCAGTTGGATGATTCTTGGACCAAATCTCTCTTCGTTGGTCTCAAACTTCTCCACATGGTTTATGTGTCATATTACATCAATCTATGCTTGACATTTGGCTTCGGTCAACTTTGAAGCTAGTCGAAACGAAGAAAGACCAAAATGGACGAACTTGGTCCAGTTGGATGATTCTTGGACCAAATCTCTCTTCGTTGGTCTCAAACTTCTCCACATGGTTTATTGTGTCATATTACATCAATCTATGCTTGACATTTGGCTTCGGTCAACTTTGAAGCTTGTCGAAACGAAGAAAGACCAAAATGGACGAACTTGGTCCATTGGATGATTCTTGGACCAAATCTCTCTTCGTTGGTCTCAAACTTCTCCACATGGTTTATTGTGTCATATTACATCAATCTATGCTTGACATTTGGCTTCGGTCAACTTTGAAGCTTGTCGAAACGAAGAAAGACCAAAATGGACGAACTTGGTCCATGTGGATGATTCTTGGACCAAATCTCTCTTCGTTGGTCTCAAACTTCTCCACATGGTTTAATGTGTCATATTACATCAATCTATGCTTGACATTTGGCTTCGGTCAACTTTGAAGCTTGTCGAAACGAAGAAGGACCAAAATGGACGAACTTGGTCATGTGGATGATTCTTGGACCAAATCTCTCTTCGTTGGTCTCAAACTTCTCCACATGGTTTAATGTGTCATATTACATCAATCTATGCTTGACATTTGGCTTCGGTCAACTTTGAAGCTTGTCGAAACGAAGAAAGACCAAAATGGACGAACTTGGTCCAGTTGGATGATTCTTGGACCAAATCTCTCTTCGTTGGTCTCAAACTTCTCCACATGGTTTAATGTGTCATATTACATCAATCTATGCTTGACATTTGGCTTCGGTCAACTTTGAAGCTTGTCGAAACGAAGAAAGACCAAAATGGACGAACTTGGTCCAGTGGATGATTCTTGGACCAAATCTCTCTTCGTTGGTCTCAAACTTCTCCACATGGTTTAATGTGTCATATTACATCAATCTATGCTTGACATTTGGCTTCGGTCAACTTTGAAGCTTGTCGAAACGAAGAAAGACCAAAATGGACGAACTTGGTCCTGTGGATGATTCTTGGACCAAATCTCTCTTCGTTGGTCTCAAACTTCTCCACATGGTTTAATGTGTCATATTACATCAATCTATGCTTGACATTTGGCTTCGGTCAACTTTGAAGCTTGTCGAAACGAAGAAAGACCAAAATGGACGAACTTGGTCCATTGGATGATTCTTGGACCAAATCTCTCTTCGTTGGTCTCAAACTTCTCCACATGGTTTAATGTGTCATATTACATCAATCTATGCTTGACATTTGGCTTCGGTCAACTTTGAAGCTTGTCGAAACGAAGAAAGACCAAAATGGACGAACTTGGTCCAGTTGGATGATTCTTGGACCAAATCTCTCTTCGTTGGTCTCAAACTTCTCCACATGGTTTATTGTGTCATATTACATCAATCTATGCTTGACATTTGGCTTCGGTCAACTTTGAAGCTTGTCGAAACGAAGAAGGACCAAAATGGACGAACTTGGTCCAGTTGGATGATTCTTGGACCAAATCTCTCTTCGTTGGTCTCAAACTTCTCCACATGGTTTAATGTGTCATATTACATCAATCTATGCTTGACATTTGGCTTCGGTCAACTTTGAAGCTAGTCGAAACGAAGAAAGACCAAAATGGACGAACTTGGTCCAGTTGGATGATTCTTGGACCAAATCTCTCTTCGTTGGTCTCAAACTTCTCCACATGGTTTAATGTGTCATATTACATCAATCTATGCTTGACATTTGGCTTCGGTCAACTTTGAAGCTTGTCGAAACGAAGAAAGACCAAAATGGACGAACTTGGTAAGTGGATGATTCTTGGACCAAATCTCTCTTCGTTGGTCTCAAACTTCTCCACATGGTTTATTGTGTCATATTACATCAATCTATGCTTGACATTTGGCTTCGGTCAACTTTGAAGCTTGTCGAAACGAAGAAAGACCAAAATGGACGAACTTGGTAAGTGTGGATGATTCTTGGACCAAATCTCTCTTCGTTGGTCTCAAACTTCTCCACATGGTTTATTGTGTCATATTACATCAATCTATGCTTGACATTTGGCTTCGGTCAACTTTGAAGCTTGTCGAAACGAAGAAGGACCAAAATGGACGAACTTGGTCCAGTTGGATGATTCTTGGACCAAATCTCTCTTCGTTGGTCTCAAACTTCTCCACATGGTTTAATGTGTCATATTACATCAATCTATGCTTGACATTTGGCTTCGGTCAACTTTGAAGCTAGTCGAAACGAAGAAAGACCAAAATGGACGAACTTGGTCCATGTGGATGATTCTTGGACCAAATCTCTCTTCGTTGGTCTCAAACTTCTCCACATGGTTTAATGTGTCATATTACATCAATCTATGCTTGACATTTGGCTTCGGTCAACTTTGAAGCTTGTCGAAACGAAGAAGGACCAAAATGGACGAACTTGGTCCAAGTGGATGATTCTTGGACCAAATCTCTCTTCGTTGGTCTCAAACTTCTCCACATGGTTTAATGTGTCATATTACATCAATCTATGCTTGACATTTGGCTTCGGTCAACTTTGAAGCTTGTCGAAACGAAGAAAGACCAAAATGGACGAACTTGGTCCAGTTGGATGATTCTTGGACCAAATCTCTCTTCGTTGGTCTCAAACTTCTCCACATGGTTTATTGTGTCATATTACATCAATCTATGCTTGACATTTGGCTTCGGTCAACTTTGAAGCTTGTCGAAACGAAGAAAGACCAAAATGGACGAACTTGGTTAAGTTGGATGATTCTTGGACCAAATCTCTCTTCGTTGGTCTCAAACTTCTCCACATGGTTTATTGTGTCATATTACATCAATCTATGCTTGACATTTGGCTTCGGTCAACTTTGAAGCTTGTCGAAACGAAGAAAGACCAAAATGGACGAACTTGGTCCAGTGGATGATTCTTGGACCAAATCTCTCTTCGTTGGTCTCAAACTTCTCCACATGGTTTAATGTGTCATATTACATCAATCTATGCTTGACATTTGGCTTCGGTCAACTTTGAAGCTTGTCGAAACGAAGAAAGACCAAAATGGACGAACTTGGTCCAGTTGGATGATTCTTGGACCAAATCTCTCTTCGTTGGTCTCAAACTTCTCCACATGGTTTATTGTGTCATATTACATCAATCTATGCTTGACATTTGGCTTCGGTCAACTTTGAAGCTTGTCGAAACGAAGAAAGACCAAAATGGACGAACTTGGTTAAGTGGATGATTCTTGGACCAAATCTCTCTTCGTTGGTCTCAAACTTCTCCACATGGTTTAATGTGTCATATTACATCAATCTATGCTTGACATTTGGCTTCGGTCAACTTTGAAGCTAGTCGAAACGAAGAAAGACCAAAATGGACGAACTTGGTCCAGTTGGATGATTCTTGGACCAAATCTCTCTTCGTTGGTCTCAAACTTCTCCACATGGTTTAATGTGTCATATTACATCAATCTATGCTTGACATTTGGCTTCGGTCAACTTTGAAGCTTGTCGAAACGAAGAAGGACCAAAATGGACGAACTTGGTCAGTTGGATGATTCTTGGACCAAATCTCTCTTCGTTGGTCTCAAACTTCTCCACATGGTTTATTGTGTCATATTACATCAATCTATGCTTGACATTTGGCTTCGGTCAACTTTGAAGCTTGTCGAAACGAAGAAAGACCAAAATGGACGAACTTGGTCAAGTTGGATGATTCTTGGACCAAATCTCTCTTCGTTGGTCTCAAACTTCTCCACATGGTTTATTGTGTCATATTACATCAATCTATGCTTGACATTTGGCTTCGGTCAACTTTGAAGCTTGTCGAAACGAAGAAAGACCAAAATGGACGAACTTGGTCCATGTGATGATTCTTGGACCAAATCTCTCTTCGTTGGTCTCAAACTTCTCCACATGGTTTAATGTGTCATATTACATCAATCTATGCTTGACATTTGGCTTCGGTCAACTTTGAAGCTTGTCGAAACGAAGAAAGACCAAAATGGACGAACTTGGTCCAGTTGGATGATTCTTGGACCAAATCTCTCTTCGTTGGTCTCAAACTTCTCCACATGGTTTAATGTGTCATATTACATCAATCTATGCTTGACATTTGGCTTCGGTCAACTTTGAAGCTAGTCGAAACGAAGAAAGACCAAAATGGACGAACTTGGTCAGTTGGATGATTCTTGGACCAAATCTCTCTTCGTTGGTCTCAAACTTCTCCACATGGTTTATTGTGTCATATTACATCAATCTATGCTTGACATTTGGCTTCGGTCAACTTTGAAGCTTGTCGAAACGAAGAAAGACCAAAATGGACGAACTTGGTAAGTGGATGATTCTTGGACCAAATCTCTCTTCGTTGGTCTCAAACTTCTCCACATGGTTTAATGTGTCATATTACATCAATCTATGCTTGACATTTGGCTTCGGTCAACTTTGAAGCTTGTCGAAACGAAGAAAGACCAAAATGGACGAACTTGGTCCATTGGATGATTCTTGGACCAAATCTCTCTTCGTTGGTCTCAAACTTCTCCACATGGTTTAATGTGTCATATTACATCAATCTATGCTTGACATTTGGCTTCGGTCAACTTTGAAGCTAGTCGAAACGAAGAAGACCAAAATGGACGAACTTGGTCCAAGTGGATGATTCTTGGACCAAATCTCTCTTCGTTGGTCTCAAACTTCTCCACATGGTTTAATGTGTCATATTACATCAATCTATGCTTGACATTTGGCTTCGGTCAACTTTGAAGCTTGTCGAAACGAAGAAAGACCAAAATGGACGAACTTGGTCCAGTTGGATGATTCTTGGACCAAATCTCTCTTCGTTGGTCTCAAACTTCTCCACATGGTTTATTGTGTCATATTACATCAATCTATGCTTGACATTTGGCTTCGGTCAACTTTGAAGCTTGTCGAACGAAGAAAGACCAAAATGGACGAACTTGGTAAGTTGGATGATTCTTGGACCAAATCTCTCTTCGTTGGTCTCAAACTTCTCCACATGGTTTAATGTGTCATATTACATCAATCTATGCTTGACATTTGGCTTCGGTCAACTTTGAAGCTTGTCGAAACGAAGAAAGACCAAAATGGACGAACTTGGTCCAGTTGGATGATTCTTGGACCAAATCTCTCTTCGTTGGTCTCAAACTTCTCCACATGGTTTAATGTGTCATATTACATCAATCTATGCTTGACATTTGGCTTCGGTCAACTTTGAAGCTGTCGAAACGAAGAAAGACCAAAATGGACGAACTTGGTCCAAGTGGATGATTCTTGGACCAAATCTCTCTTCGTTGGTCTCAAACTTCTCCACATGGTTTATTGTGTCATATTACATCAATCTATGCTTGACATTTGGCTTCGGTCAACTTTGAAGCAGTCGAAACGAAGAAAGACCAAAATGGACGAACTTGGTCCAGTTGGATGATTCTTGGACCAAATCTCTCTTCGTTGGTCTCAACTTCTCCACATGGTTTAATGTGTCATATTACATCAATCTATGCTTGACATTTGGCTTCGGTCAACTTTGAAGCTAGTCGAACGAAGAAAGACCAAATGGACGAACTTGGTCCAAGTGGATGATTCTTGGACCAAATCTCTCTTCGTTGGTCTCAAACTTCTCCACATGGTTTATTGTGTCATATTACATCAATCTATGCTTGACATTTGGCTTCGGTCAACTTTGAAGCTAGTCGAAACGAAGACCAACCAATGGACGAACTTGGTCCAGTTGGATGATTCTTGGACCAAATCTCTCTTCGTTGGTCTCAAACTTCTCCACATGGTTTATTGTGTCATATTACATCAATCTATGCTTGACATTTGGCTTCGGTCAACTTTGAAGCTGTCGAAACGAAGAAAGACCAAAATGGACGAACTTGGTAAGTTGGATGATTCTTGGACCAAATCTCTCTTCGTTGGTCTCAAACTTCTCCACATGGTTTATTGTGTCATATTACATCAATCTATGCTTGACATTTGGCTTCGGTCACTTTGAAGCTAGTCGAAACGAAGAAGGACCAAAATGGACGAACTTGGTCCAGTTGGATGATTCTTGGACCAAATCTCTCTTCGTTGGTCTCAAACTTCTCCACATGGTTTAATGTGTCATATTACATCAATCTATGCTTGACATTGGCTTCGGTCAACTTTGAAGCTAGTCGAAAAGAGAAAGACCCAAATGGACGAACTTGGTCCAGTTGGATGATTCTTGGACCAAATCTCTTTCGTTGGTCTCAAACTTCTCCACAATATTTTAATTAATACAAACATCAATTGATTGTTGACATTTCGTTTGTCAAAAAAAAAAAAAAACAAAAAAGACCAAAATGGAAAATGTTGAAGTTGGATGATTCAAAAAAAAATCTCTCGTTGGTCTCAAACTTCTCCACATGGTTTAATGTGCCTATTACATCAATCTATGCTTGACATTTGGCTTCGGTCAACTTTGAAGCTAGTCGAAACGAAGAAGGACCAAAATGGACGAACTTGGTCCACTTGGATGATTCTTGGACCAAATCTCTCTTCGTTGGTCTCAAACTTCTCCACATGGTTAATTGTGTCATATTACATCAATCTATGCTTGACATTTGGCTTCGGTCAACTTTGAAGCTTGTCGAAACGAAGAAGGACCAAAATGGACGAACTTGGTCCAGTTGGATGATTCTTGGACCAAATCTCTCTTCGTTGGTCTCAAACTTCTCCACATGGTTTAATGTGTCATATTACATCAATCTATGCTTGACATTTGGCTTCGGTCAACTTTGAAGCTAGTCGAAACGAAGAAGGACCAAAATGGACGAACTTGGTCCAAGTGGATGATTCTTGGACCAAATCTCTCTTCGTTGGTCTCAAACTTCTCCACATGGTTTAATGTGTCATATTACATCAATCTATGCTTGACATTTGTATTTGGTCAACTTTGAAGCTTGTCGAAACGAAGAAGGACCAAAATGGACGAACTTGGTCCATGTGGATGATTCTTGGACCAAATCTCTCTTGTTGGTCTCAAACTTCTCCACATGGTTTATTGTGTCATATTACATCAATCTATGCTTGACATTAGCTTCGGTGAACTTTGAACCTGTCGAACCGAAGAAGGACCAAAATGGACGAACTTGGTCCAGTTGGATGATTCTTGGACCAAATCTCTCTTCGTTGGTCTCAAACTTCTCCACATGGTTTAATGTGTCATATTCATCAATCTATGCTTGACATTTGGCTTCGTCAACTTTGAAGCTTGTCGAAACGAAGAAGGACCAAAATGGACGAACTTGGTCCAAGTGGATGATTCTTGGACCAAATCTCTCTTCGTTGGTCTCAAACTTCTCCACATGGTTTAATGTGTCATATTACATCAATCTATGCTTGACATTTGGCTTTCGGTCAACTTTGAAGCTTGTCGAAACGAAGAAGACCAAAATGGACGAACTTGGTCAAGTGGATGATTCTTGGACCAAATCTCTCTTCGTTGGTCTCAAACTTCTCCACATGGTTTAATGTGTCATATTACATCAATCTATGCTTGACATTTGGCTTCGGTCAACTTTGAAGCTAGTCGAAACGAAGAAAGACCAAAATGGACGAACTTGGTCCAGTTGGATGATTCTTGGACCAAATCTCTCTTCGTTGGTCTCAAACTTCTCCACATGGTTTAATGTGTCATATTACATCAATCTATGCTTGACATTTGGCTTCGGTCAACTTTGAAGCTTGTCGAAACGAAGAAAGACCAAAATGGACGAACTTGGTCCACTTGGATGATTCTTGGACCAAATCTCTCTTCGTTGGTCTCAAACTTCTCCACATGGTTTAATGTGTCATATTACATCAATCTATGCTTGACATTGGTCTTCGGTCAACTTTGAAGCTTGTCGAAACGAAGAAGGACCAAATGGACGAACTTGGTCCACTTGGATGATTCTTGGACCAAATCTCTCTTCGTTGGTCTCAAAACTTCTCCACATGGTTTAATGTGTCATAATAACATCTAATCTATAGCTTGACATTAGGCTTTTTAACTTTGAAGTTTGTCGGAACGAAGAAGGACCCAAAAATGGAGAACTTGGTATCATGTGGATGATTCTTGGACCAAATCTCTCTTCGTTGGTCTCAAACTTCTCCACATGGTTTAATGTGTCATATTACATCATAATCTATGCTTGACATTAGGCTTCGATGTACTTTGAAGCTTGTCGAAAGAAGAAGGACCAAAAATGGACGAACTTGGTCCACTTGGATGATTCTTGGACCAAATCTCTCTTCGTTGGTCTCAAACTTCTCCACATGGTTTAATGTGTCATATTACATCAATCTATGCTTGACATTTGGCTTCGGTCAACTTTTCAAGCTTGTCGAACGAAGAAGGGACCAAAGGACGACTTGGTCCACTTGGATGATTCTTGGACCAACACTCTCTTCGTTGGTCTCAAACTTCACATCACATGGTTTAATGTGTCATATTACATCAATCTATGCTTGACATTTGATTCGGTCAACTTTTAAGCTTGTCGAAACGAAGAAGGACCAAAATGGACGAACTTGGTCCACTGTGGATGATTCTTGGACCCAAATCTCTCTTCGTTGGTTC
>JAKRYI020000096.1:0-121518 GCA_022379115.2 Bauhinia variegata
GCCAAGTTCGTCCATTTTGGTCTTTCTTTGTTTCGACAAGGTTCAAACTTGATTAAAGCCAAATGTCAAGCATAGATTGATGTAATATGACACATTAAACCATGTGGAGAAGTTTGAGACCAACGAAGAGAGATTTGGTCCAAGAATCATCCAACTGGACCAAGTTCGTCCATTTTGGTCCTTCTTCGTTTCGACAAGCTTCAAAGTTGACCGAAGCCAAATGTCAAGCATAGATTGATGTAATATGACACATTAAACCATGTGGAGAAGTTTGAGACCAACGAAGAGAGATTTGGTCCAAAATCATCCAATTGACCAAGTTCGTCCATTTTGGTCCTTCTTCGTTTCGACAAGCTTCAAAGTTGACCGAAGCCAAATGTCAAGCATAGATTGATGTAATATGACACATTAAACCATGTGGAGAAGTTTGAGACCAACGAAGAGAGATTTGGTCCAAGAATCATCCACATGGACCAAGTTCGTCCATTTTGGTCCTTCTTCGTTTCGACAAGCTTCAAAGTTGACCGAAGCCTAATGTCAAGCATAGATTGATGTAATATGACACATTAAACCATGTGGAGAAGTTTGAGACCAACGAAGAGAGATTTGGTCCAAGAATCATCCACATGGACCAAGTTCGTCCATTTTGGTCCTTCTTCGTTTCGACAAGCTTCAAAGTTGACCGAAGCCAAATGTCAAGCATAGATTGATGTAATATGACACATTAAACCATGTGGAGAAGTTTGAGACCAACGAAGAGAGATTTGGTCCAAGAATCATCCACTGGACCAAGTTCGTCCATTTTGGTCCTTCTTCGTTTCGACAAGCTTCAAAGTTGACCGAAGCCAAATGTCAAGCATAGATTGATGTAATATGACACATTAAACCATGTGGAGAAGTTTGAGACCAACGAAGAGAGATTTGGTCCAAGAATCATCCAAGTGGACCAAGTTCGTCCATTTTGGTCCTTCTTCGTTTCGACAAGCTTCAAAGTTGACCGAAGCCAAATGTCAAGCATAGATTGATGTAATATGACACATTAAACCATGTGGAGAAGTTTGAGACCAACGAAGAGAGATTTGGTCCAAGAATCATCCACATGGACCAAGTTCGTCCATTTTGGTCCTTCTTCGTTTCGACAAGCTTCAAAGTTGACCGAAGCCAAATGTCAAGCATAGATTGATGTAATATGACACATTAAACCATGTGGAGAAGTTTGAGACCAACGAAGAGAGATTTGGTCCAAGAATCATCCACAGGACCAAGTTCGTCCATTTTGGTCCTTCTTCGTTTCGACAAGCTTCAAAGTTGACCGAAGCCAAATGTCAAGCATAGATTGATGTAATATGACACATTAAACCATGTGGAGAAGTTTGAGACCAACGAAGAGAGATTTGGTCCAAGAATCATCCACATGGACCAAGTTCGTCCATTTTGGTCCTTCTTCGTTTCGACAAGCTTCAAAGTTCACCGAAGCCAAATGTCAAGCATAGATTGATGTAATATGACACATTAAACCATGTGGAGAAGTTTGAGACCAACGAAGAGAGATTTGGTCCAAGAATCATCCAACTGGACCAAGTTCGTCCATTTTGGTCCTTCTTCGTTTCGACAAGCTTCAAAGTTGACCGAAGCCAAATGTCAAGCATAGATTGATGTAATATGACACATTAAACCATGTGGAGAAGTTTGAGACCAACGAAGAGAGATTTGGTCCAAGAATCATCCACATGGACCAAGTTCGTCCATTTTGGTCCTTCTTCGTTTCGACAAGCTTCAAAGTTGACCGAAGCCAAATGTCAAGCATAGATTGATGTAATATGACACATTAAACCATGTGGAGAAGTTTGAGACCAACGAAGAGAGATTTGGTCCAAGAATCATCCAACTGACCAAGTTCGTCCATTTTGGTCCTTCTTCGTTTCGACAAGCTTCAAAGTTGACCGAAGCCAAATGTCAAGCATAGATTGATGTAATATGACACATTAAACCATGTGGAGAAGTTTGAGACCAACGAAGAGAGATTTGGTCCAAGAATCATCCACATGGACCAAGTTCGTCCATTTTGGTCCTTCTTCGTTTCGACAAGCTTCAAAGTTGACCGAAGCCAAATGTCAAGCATAGATTGATGTAATATGACACATTAAACCATGTGGAGAAGTTTGAGACCAACGAAGAGAGATTTGGTCCAAGAATCATCCACATGGACCAAGTTCGTCCATTTTGGTCCTTCTTCGTTTCGACAAGCTTCAAAGTTGACCGAAGCCAAATGTCAAGCATAGATTGATGTAATATGACACATTAAACCATGTGGAGAAGTTTGAGACCAACGAAGAGAGATTTGGTCCAAGAATCATCCAATGGACCAAGTTCGTCCATTTTGGTCCTTCTTCGTTTCGACAAGCTTCAAAGTTGACCGAAGCCTAATGTCAAGCATAGATTGATGTAATATGACACATTAAACCATGTGGAGAAGTTTGAGACCAACGAAGAGAGATTTGGTCCAAGAATCATCCACATGGACCAAGTTCGTCCATTTTGGTCCTTCTTCGTTTCGACAAGCTTCAAAGTTGACCGAAGCCAAATGTCAAGCATAGATTGATGTAATATGACACATTAAACCATGTGGAGAAGTTTGAGACCAACGAAGAGAGATTTGGTCCAAGAATCATCCACTGGACCAAGTTCGTCCATTTTGGTCCTTCTTCGTTTCGACAAGCTTCAAAGTTGACCGAAGCCAAATGTCAAGCATAGATTGATGTAATATGACACATTAAACCATGTGGAGAAGTTTGAGACCAACGAAGAGAGATTTGGTCCAAGAATCATCCACATGGACCAAGTTCGTCCATTTTGGTCCTTCTTCGTTTCGACAAGCTTCAAAGTTGACCGAAGCCAAATGTCAAGCATAGATTGATGTAATATGACACATTAAACCATGTGGAGAAGTTTGAGACCAACGAAGAGAGATTTGGTCCAAGAATCATCCACATGGACCAAGTTCGTCCATTTTGGTCCTTCTTCGTTTCGACAAGCTTCAAAGTTGACCGAAGCCAAATGTCAAGCATAGATTGATGTAATATGACACATTAAACCATGTGGAGAAGTTTGAGACCAACGAAGAGAGATTTGGTCCAAGAATCATCCAAGTGGACCAAGTTCGTCCATTTTGGTCCTTCTTCGTTTCGACAAGCTTCAAAGTTGACCGAAGCCAAATGTCAAGCATAGATTGATGTAATATGACACATTAAACCATGTGGAGAAGTTTGAGACCAACGAAGAGAGATTTGGTCCAAGAATCATCCACTTGGACCAAGTTCGTCCATTTTGGTCCTTCTTCGTTTCGACAAGCTTCAAAGTTGACCGAAGCCAAATGTCAAGCATAGATTGATGTAATATGACACATTAAACCATGTGGAGAAGTTTGAGACCAACGAAGAGAGATTTGGTCCAAGAATCATCCACTTGACCAAGTTCGTCCATTTTGGTCCTTCTTCGTTCGACAAGCTTCAAAGTTGACCGAAGCCAAATGTCAAGCATAGATTGATGTAATATGACACATTAAACCATGTGGAGAAGTTTGAGACCAACGAAGAGAGATTTGGTCCAAGAATCATCCACTTGGACCAAGTTCGTCCATTTTGGTCCTTCTTCGTTTCGACAAGCTTCAAAGTTGACCGAAGCCAAATGTCAAGCATAGATTGATGTAATATGACACATTAAACCATGTGGAGAAGTTTGAGACCAACGAAGAGAGATTTGGTCCAAGAATCATCCACAACGACCAAGTTCGTCCATTTTGGTCCTTCTTCGTTTCGACAAGCTTCAAAGTTGACCGAAGCCAAATGTCAAGCATAGATTGATGTAATATGACACATTAAACCATGTGGAGAAGTTTGAGACCAACGAAGAGAGATTTGGTCCAAGAATCATCCAAGTGGACCAAGTTCGTCCATTTTGGTCCTTCTTCGTTTCGACAAGCTTCAAAGTTGACCGAAGCCAAATGTCAAGCATAGATTGATGTAATATGACACATTAAACCATGTGGAGAAGTTTGAGACCAACGAAGAGAGATTTGGTCCAAGAATCATCCACATGGACCAAGTTCGTCCATTTTGGTCCTTCTTCGTTTCGACAAGCTTCAAAGTTGACCGAAGCCAAATGTCAAGCATAGATTGATGTAATATGACACATTAAACCATGTGGAGAAGTTTGAGACCAACGAAGAGAGATTTGGTCCAAGAATCATCCAAGTGGACCAAGTTCGTCCATTTTGGTCCTTCTTCGTTTCGACAAGCTTCAAAGTTGACCGAAGCCAAATGTCAAGCATAGATTGATGTAATATGACACATTAAACCATGTGGAGAAGTTTGAGACCAACGAAGAGAGATTTGGTCCAAGAATCATCCACATGGACCAAGTTCGTCCATTTTGGTCCTTCTTCGTTTCGACAAGCTTCAAAGTTGACCGAAGCCAAATGTCAAGCATAGATTGATGTAATATGACACATTAAACCATGTGGAGAAGTTTGAGACCAACGAAGAGAGATTTGGTCCAAGAATCATCCAAGTGGACCAAGTTCGTCCATTTTGGTCCTTCTTCGTTTCGACAAGCTTCAAAGTTGACCGAAGCCTAATGTCAAGCATAGATTGATGTAATATGACACATTAAACCATGTGGAGAAGTTTGAGACCAACGAAGAGAGATTTGGTCCAAGAATCATCCACATGGACCAAGTTCGTCCATTTTGGTCCTTCTTCGTTTCGACAAGCTTCAAAGTTGACCGAAGCCAAATGTCAAGCATAGATTGATGTAATATGACACATTAAACCATGTGGAGAAGTTTGAGACCAACGAAGAGAGATTTGGTCCAAGAATCATCCACATGGACCAAGTTCGTCCATTTTGGTCCTTCTTCGTTTCGACAAGCTTCAAAGTTGACCGAAGCCAAATGTCAAGCATAGATTGATGTAATATGACACATTAAACCATGTGGAGAAGTTTGAGACCAACGAAGAGAGATTTGGTCCAAGAATCATCCACATGGACCAAGTTCGTCCATTTTGGTCCTTCTTCGTTTCGACAAGCTTCAAAGTTGACCGAAGCCAAATGTCAAGCATAGATTGATGTAATATGACACATTAAACCATGTGGAGAAGTTTGAGACCAACGAAGAGAGATTTGGTCCAAGAATCATCCACATGGACCAAGTTCGTCCATTTTGGTCCTTCTTCGTTTCGACAAGCTTCAAAGTTGACCGAAGCCAAATGTCAAGCATAGATTGATGTAATATGACACATTAAACCATGTGGAGAAGTTTGAGACCAACGAAGAGAGATTTGGTCCAAGAATCATCCACATGGACCAAGTTCGTCCATTTTGGTCCTTCTTCGTTTCGACAAGCTTCAAAGTTGACCGAAGCCAAATGTCAAGCATAGATTGATGTAATATGACACATTAAACCATGTGGAGAAGTTTGAGACCAACGAAGAGAGATTTGGTCCAAGAATCATCCAAGTGGACCAAGTTCGTCCATTTTGGTCCTTCTTCGTTTCGACAAGCTTCAAAGTTGACCGAAGCCAAATGTCAAGCATAGATTGATGTAATATGACACATTAAACCATGTGGAGAAGTTTGAGACCAACGAAGAGAGATTTGGTCCAAGAATCATCCAATGGACCAAGTTCGTCCATTTTGGTCCTTCTTCGTTTCGACAAGCTTCAAAGTTGACCGAAGCCAAATGTCAAGCATAGATTGATGTAATATGACACATTAAACCATGTGGAGAAGTTTGAGACCAACGAAGAGAGATTTGGTCCAAGAATCATCCAACTGGACCAAGTTCGTCCATTTTGGTCCTTCTTCGTTTCGACAAGCTTCAAAGTTGACCGAAGCCAAATGTCAAGCATAGATTGATGTAATATGACACATTAAACCATGTGGAGAAGTTTGAGACCAACGAAGAGAGATTTGGTCCAAGAATCATCCACATGGACCAAGTTCGTCCATTTTGGTCCTTCTTCGTTTCGACAAGCTTCAAAGTTGACCGAAGCCAAATGTCAAGCATAGATTGATGTAATATGACACATTAAACCATGTGGAGAAGTTTGAGACCAACGAAGAGAGATTTGGTCCAAGAATCATCCAAGTGGACCAAGTTCGTCCATTTTGGTCCTTCTTCGTTTCGACAAGCTTCAAAGTTGACCGAAGCCAAATGTCAAGCATAGATTGATGTAATATGACACATTAAACCATGTGGAGAAGTTTGAGACCAACGAAGAGAGATTTGGTCCAAGAATCATCCACATGGACCAAGTTCGTCCATTTTGGTCCTTCTTCGTTTCGACAAGCTTCAAAGTTGACCGAAGCCAAATGTCAAGCATAGATTGATGTAATATGACACATTAAACCATGTGGAGAAGTTTGAGACCAACGAAGAGAGATTTGGTCCAAGAATCATCCAATGGACCAAGTTCGTCCATTTTGGTCCTTCTTCGTTTCGACAAGCTTCAAAGTTGACCGAAGCCAAATGTCAAGCATAGATTGATGTAATATGACACATTAAACCATGTGGAGAAGTTTGAGACCAACGAAGAGAGATTTGGTCCAAGAATCATCCAATGGACCAAGTTCGTCCATTTTGGTCCTTCTTCGTTTCGACAAGCTTCAAAGTTGACCGAAGCCAAATGTCAAGCATAGATTGATGTAATATGACACATTAAACCATGTGGAGAAGTTTGAGACCAACGAAGAGAGATTTGGTCCAAGAATCATCCACATGGACCAAGTTCGTCCATTTTGGTCCTTCTTCGTTTCGACAAGCTTCAAAGTTGACCGAAGCCAAATGTCAAGCATAGATTGATGTAATATGACACATTAAACCATGTGGAGAAGTTTGAGACCAACGAAGAGAGATTTGGTCCAAGAATCATCCACATGGACCAAGTTCGTCCATTTTGGTCCTTCTTCGTTTCGACAAGCTTCAAAGTTGACCGAAGCCAAATGTCAAGCATAGATTGATGTAATATGACACATTAAACCATGTGGAGAAGTTTGAGACCAACGAAGAGAGATTTGGTCCAAGAATCATCCAAGTGGACCAAGTTCGTCCATTTTGGTCCTTCTTCGTTTCGACAAGCTTCAAAGTTGACCGAAGCCAAATGTCAAGCATAGATTGATGTAATATGACACATTAAACCATGTGGAGAAGTTTGAGACCAACGAAGAGAGATTTGGTCCAAGAATCATCCACATGGACCAAGTTCGTCCATTTTGGTCCTTCTTCGTTTCGACAAGCTTCAAAGTTGACCGAAGCCAAATGTCAAGCATAGATTGATGTAATATGACACATTAAACCATGTGGAGAAGTTTGAGACCAACGAAGAGAGATTTGGTCCAAGAATCATCCACATGGACCAAGTTCGTCCATTTTGGTCCTTCTTCGTTTCGACAAGCTTCAAAGTTGACCGAAGCCAAATGTCAAGCATAGATTGATGTAATATGACACATTAAACCATGTGGAGAAGTTTGAGACCAACGAAGAGAGATTTGGTCCAAGAATCATCCACATGGACCAAGTTCGTCCATTTTGGTCCTTCTTCGTTTCGACAAGCTTCAAAGTTGACCGAAGCCAAATGTCAAGCATAGATTGATGTAATATGACACATTAAACCATGTGGAGAAGTTTGAGACCAACGAAGAGAGATTTGGTCCAAGAATCATCCACATGGACCAAGTTCGTCCATTTTGGTCCTTCTTCGTTTCGACAAGCTTCAAAGTTGACCGAAGCCAAATGTCAAGCATAGATTGATGTAATATGACACATTAAACCATGTGGAGAAGTTTGAGACCAACGAAGAGAGATTTGGTCCAAGAATCATCCACATGGACCAAGTTCGTCCATTTTGGTCCTTCTTCGTTTCGACAAGCTTCAAAGTTGACCGAAGCCAAATGTCAAGCATAGATTGATGTAATATGACACATTAAACCATGTGGAGAAGTTTGAGACCAACGAAGAGAGATTTGGTCCAAGAATCATCCACATGGACCAAGTTCGTCCATTTTGGTCCTTCTTCGTTTCGACAAGCTTCAAAGTTGACCGAAGCCAAATGTCAAGCATAGATTGATGTAATATGACACATTAAACCATGTGGAGAAGTTTGAGACCAACGAAGAGAGATTTGGTCCAAGAATCATCCACATGGACCAAGTTCGTCCATTTTGGTCCTTCTTCGTTTCGACAAGCTTCAAAGTTGACCGAAGCCAAATGTCAAGCATAGATTGATGTAATATGACACATTAAACCATGTGGAGAAGTTTGAGACCAACGAAGAGAGATTTGGTCCAAGAATCATCCACATGGACCAAGTTCGTCCATTTTGGTCCTTCTTCGTTTCGACAAGCTTCAAAGTTGACCGAAGCCAAATGTCAAGCATAGATTGATGTAATATGACACATTAAACCATGTGGAGAAGTTTGAGACCAACGAAGAGAGATTTGGTCCAAGAATCATCCACATGGACCAAGTTCGTCCATTTTGGTCCTTCTTCGTTTCGACAAGCTTCAAAGTTGACCGAAGCCAAATGTCAAGCATAGATTGATGTAATATGACACATTAAACCATGTGGAGAAGTTTGAGACCAACGAAGAGAGATTTGGTCCAAGAATCATCCACATGGACCAAGTTCGTCCATTTTGGTCCTTCTTCGTTTCGACAAGCTTCAAAGTTGACCGAAGCCAAATGTCAAGCATAGATTGATGTAATATGACACATTAAACCATGTGGAGAAGTTTGAGACCAACGAAGAGAGATTTGGTCCAAGAATCATCCACATGGACCAAGTTCGTCCATTTTGGTCCTTCTTCGTTTCGACAAGCTTCAAAGTTGACCGAAGCCAAATGTCAAGCATAGATTGATGTAATATGACACATTAAACCATGTGGAGAAGTTTGAGACCAACGAAGAGAGATTTGGTCCAAGAATCATCCACATGGACCAAGTTCGTCCATTTTGGTCCTTCTTCGTTTCGACAAGCTTCAAAGTTGACCGAAGCCAAATGTCAAGCATAGATTGATGTAATATGACACATTAAACCATGTGGAGAAGTTTGAGACCAACGAAGAGAGATTTGGTCCAAGAATCATCCACATGGACCAAGTTCGTCCATTTTGGTCCTTCTTCGTTTCGACAAGCTTCAAAGTTGACCGAAGCCAAATGTCAAGCATAGATTGATGTAATATGACACATTAAACCATGTGGAGAAGTTTGAGACCAACGAAGAGAGATTTGGTCCAAGAATCATCCACATGGACCAAGTTCGTCCATTTTGGTCCTTCTTCGTTTCGACAAGCTTCAAAGTTGACCGAAGCCAAATGTCAAGCATAGATTGATGTAATATGACACATTAAACCATGTGGAGAAGTTTGAGACCAACGAAGAGAGATTTGGTCCAAGAATCATCCACATGGACCAAGTTCGTCCATTTTGGTCCTTCTTCGTTTCGACAAGCTTCAAAGTTGACCGAAGCCAAATGTCAAGCATAGATTGATGTAATATGACACATTAAACCATGTGGAGAAGTTTGAGACCAACGAAGAGAGATTTGGTCCAAGAATCATCCACATGGACCAAGTTCGTCCATTTTGGTCCTTCTTCGTTTCGACAAGCTTCAAAGTTGACCGAAGCCAAATGTCAAGCATAGATTGATGTAATATGACACATTAAACCATGTGGAGAAGTTTGAGACCAACGAAGAGAGATTTGGTCCAAGAATCATCCACATGGACCAAGTTCGTCCATTTTGGTCCTTCTTCGTTTCGACAAGCTTCAAAGTTGACCGAAGCCAAATGTCAAGCATAGATTGATGTAATATGACACATTAAACCATGTGGAGAAGTTTGAGACCAACGAAGAGAGATTTGGTCCAAGAATCATCCACATGGACCAAGTTCGTCCATTTTGGTCCTTCTTCGTTTCGACAAGCTTCAAAGTTGACCGAAGCCAAATGTCAAGCATAGATTGATGTAATATGACACATTAAACCATGTGGAGAAGTTTGAGACCAACGAAGAGAGATTTGGTCCAAGAATCATCCACATGGACCAAGTTCGTCCATTTTGGTCCTTCTTCGTTTCGACAAGCTTCAAAGTTGACCGAAGCCAAATGTCAAGCATAGATTGATGTAATATGACACATTAAACCATGTGGAGAAGTTTGAGACCAACGAAGAGAGATTTGGTCCAAGAATCATCCAATGGACCAAGTTCGTCCATTTTGGTCCTTCTTCGTTTCGACAAGCTTCAAAGTTGACCGAAGCCAAATGTCAAGCATAGATTGATGTAATATGACACATTAAACCATGTGGAGAAGTTTGAGACCAACGAAGAGAGATTTGGTCCAAGAATCATCCACATGGACCAAGTTCGTCCATTTTGGTCCTTCTTCGTTTCGACAAGCTTCAAAGTTGACCGAAGCCAAATGTCAAGCATAGATTGATGTAATATGACACATTAAACCATGTGGAGAAGTTTGAGACCAACGAAGAGAGATTTGGTCCAAGAATCATCCACATGGACCAAGTTCGTCCATTTTGGTCCTTCTTCGTTTCGACAAGCTTCAAAGTTGACCGAAGCCAAATGTCAAGCATAGATTGATGTAATATGACACATTAAACCATGTGGAGAAGTTTGAGACCAACGAAGAGAGATTTGGTCCAAGAATCATCCACATGGACCAAGTTCGTCCATTTTGGTCCTTCTTCGTTTCGACAAGCTTCAAAGTTGACCGAAGCCAAATGTCAAGCATAGATTGATGTAATATGACACATTAAACCATGTGGAGAAGTTTGAGACCAACGAAGAGAGATTTGGTCCAAGAATCATCCACATGGACCAAGTTCGTCCATTTTGGTCCTTCTTCGTTTCGACAAGCTTCAAAGTTGACCGAAGCCAAATGTCAAGCATAGATTGATGTAATATGACACATTAAACCATGTGGAGAAGTTTGAGACCAACGAAGAGAGATTTGGTCCAAGAATCATCCACTGGACCAAGTTCGTCCATTTTGGTCCTTCTTCGTTTCGACAAGCTTCA
The DNA here is from genome assembly GCA_022379115.2 of Bauhinia variegata. Lineage (NCBI taxonomy): Eukaryota > Viridiplantae > Streptophyta > Magnoliopsida > Fabales > Fabaceae > Bauhinia > Bauhinia variegata. The sequence goes on from JAKRYI020000096.1 coordinate 11,092, forward strand.
AAGTTGACCGAAGCCAAATGTCAAGCATAGATTGATGTAATATGACACATTAAACCATGTGGAGAAGTTTGAGACCAACGAAGAGAGATTTGGTCCAAGAATCATCCACATGGACCAAGTTCGTCCATTTTGGTCCTTCTTCGTTTCGACAAGCTTCAAAGTTGACCGAAGCCAAATGTCAAGCATAGATTGATGTAATATGACACATTAAACCATGTGGAGAAGTTTGAGACCAACGAAGAGAGATTTGGTCCAAGAATCATCCACATGGACCAAGTTCGTCCATTTTGGTCCTTCTTCGTTTCGACAAGCTTCAAAGTTGACCGAAGCCAAATGTCAAGCATAGATTGATGTAATATGACACATTAAACCATGTGGAGAAGTTTGAGACCAACGAAGAGAGATTTGGTCCAAGAATCATCCAATGGACCAAGTTCGTCCATTTTGGTCCTTCTTCGTTTCGACAAGCTTCAAAGTTGACCGAAGCCAAATGTCAAGCATAGATTGATGTAATATGACACATTAAACCATGTGGAGAAGTTTGAGACCAACGAAGAGAGATTTGGTCCAAGAATCATCCACATGGACCAAGTTCGTCCATTTTGGTCCTTCTTCGTTTCGACAAGCTTCAAAGTTGACCGAAGCCAAATGTCAAGCATAGATTGATGTAATATGACACATTAAACCATGTGGAGAAGTTTGAGACCAACGAAGAGAGATTTGGTCCAAGAATCATCCACATGGACCAAGTTCGTCCATTTTGGTCCTTCTTCGTTTCGACAAGCTTCAAAGTTGACCGAAGCCAAATGTCAAGCATAGATTGATGTAATATGACACATTAAACCATGTGGAGAAGTTTGAGACCAACGAAGAGAGATTTGGTCCAAGAATCATCCAAGTGGACCAAGTTCGTCCATTTTGGTCCTTCTTCGTTTCGACAAGCTTCAAAGTTGACCGAAGCCAAATGTCAAGCATAGATTGATGTAATATGACACATTAAACCATGTGGAGAAGTTTGAGACCAACGAAGAGAGATTTGGTCCAAGAATCATCCAATGGACCAAGTTCGTCCATTTTGGTCCTTCTTCGTTTCGACAAGCTTCAAAGTTGACCGAAGCCAAATGTCAAGCATAGATTGATGTAATATGACACATTAAACCATGTGGAGAAGTTTGAGACCAACGAAGAGAGATTTGGTCCAAGAATCATCCACATGGACCAAGTTCGTCCATTTTGGTCCTTCTTCGTTTCGACAAGCTTCAAAGTTGACCGAAGCCAAATGTCAAGCATAGATTGATGTAATATGACACATTAAACCATGTGGAGAAGTTTGAGACCAACGAAGAGAGATTTGGTCCAAGAATCATCCACATGGACCAAGTTCGTCCATTTTGGTCCTTCTTCGTTTCGACAAGCTTCAAAGTTGACCGAAGCCAAATGTCAAGCATAGATTGATGTAATATGACACATTAAACCATGTGGAGAAGTTTGAGACCAACGAAGAGAGATTTGGTCCAAGAATCATCCAAGTGGACCAAGTTCGTCCATTTTGGTCCTTCTTCGTTTCGACAAGCTTCAAAGTTGACCGAAGCCAAATGTCAAGCATAGATTGATGTAATATGACACATTAAACCATGTGGAGAAGTTTGAGACCAACGAAGAGAGATTTGGTCCAAGAATCATCCATGGACCAAGTTCGTCCATTTTGGTCCTTCTTCGTTTCGACAAGCTTCAAAGTTGACCGAAGCCAAATGTCAAGCATAGATTGATGTAATATGACACATTAAACCATGTGGAGAAGTTTGAGACCAACGAAGAGAGATTTGGTCCAAGAATCATCCAATGGACCAAGTTCGTCCATTTTGGTCCTTCTTCGTTTCGACAAGCTTCAAAGTTGACCGAAGCCAAATGTCAAGCATAGATTGATGTAATATGACACATTAAACCATGTGGAGAAGTTTGAGACCAACGAAGAGAGATTTGGTCCAAGAATCATCCAATGGACCAAGTTCGTCCATTTTGGTCCTTCTTCGTTTCGACAAGCTTCAAAGTTGACCGAAGCCAAATGTCAAGCATAGATTGATGTAATATGACACATTAAACCATGTGGAGAAGTTTGAGACCAACGAAGAGAGATTTGGTCCAAGAATCATCCACTGGACCAAGTTCGTCCATTTTGGTCCTTCTTCGTTTCGACAAGCTTCAAAGTTGACCGAAGCCAAATGTCAAGCATAGATTGATGTAATATGACACATTAAACCATGTGGAGAAGTTTGAGACCAACGAAGAGAGATTTGGTCCAAGAATCATCCACATGGACCAAGTTCGTCCATTTTGGTCCTTCTTCGTTTCGACAAGCTTCAAAGTTGACCGAAGCCAAATGTCAAGCATAGATTGATGTAATATGACACATTAAACCATGTGGAGAAGTTTGAGACCAACGAAGAGAGATTTGGTCCAAGAATCATCCACATGGACCAAGTTCGTCCATTTTGGTCCTTCTTCGTTTCGACAAGCTTCAAAGTTGACCGAAGCCAAATGTCAAGCATAGATTGATGTAATATGACACATTAAACCATGTGGAGAAGTTTGAGACCAACGAAGAGAGATTTGGTCCAAGAATCATCCAATTGGACCAAGTTCGTCCATTTTGGTCCTTCTTCGTTTCGACAAGCTTCAAAGTTGACCGAAGCCAAATGTCAAGCATAGATTGATGTAATATGACACATTAAACCATGTGGAGAAGTTTGAGACCAACGAAGAGAGATTTGGTCCAAGAATCATCCAATGGACCAAGTTCGTCCATTTTGGTCCTTCTTCGTTTCGACAAGCTTCAAAGTTGACCGAAGCCAAATGTCAAGCATAGATTGATGTAATATGACACATTAAACCATGTGGAGAAGTTTGAGACCAACGAAGAGAGATTTGGTCCAAGAATCATCCAATGGACCAAGTTCGTCCATTTTGGTCCTTCTTCGTTTCGACAAGCTTCAAAGTTGACCGAAGCCAAATGTCAAGCATAGATTGATGTAATATGACACATTAAACCATGTGGAGAAGTTTGAGACCAACGAAGAGAGATTTGGTCCAAGAATCATCCACATGGACCAAGTTCGTCCATTTTGGTCCTTCTTCGTTTCGACAAGCTTCAAAGTTGACCGAAGCCAAATGTCAAGCATAGATTGATGTAATATGACACATTAAACCATGTGGAGAAGTTTGAGACCAACGAAGAGAGATTTGGTCCAAGAATCATCCACATGGACCAAGTTCGTCCATTTTGGTCCTTCTTCGTTTCGACAAGCTTCAAAGTTGACCGAAGCCAAATGTCAAGCATAGATTGATGTAATATGACACATTAAACCATGTGGAGAAGTTTGAGACCAACGAAGAGAGATTTGGTCCAAGAATCATCCAATGGACCAAGTTCGTCCATTTTGGTCCTTCTTCGTTTCGACAAGCTTCAAAGTTGACCGAAGCCAAATGTCAAGCATAGATTGATGTAATATGACACATTAAACCATGTGGAGAAGTTTGAGACCAACGAAGAGAGATTTGGTCCAAGAATCATCCACATGGACCAAGTTCGTCCATTTTGGTCCTTCTTCGTTTCGACAAGCTTCAAAGTTGACCGAAGCCAAATGTCAAGCATAGATTGATGTAATATGACACATTAAACCATGTGGAGAAGTTTGAGACCAACGAAGAGAGATTTGGTCCAAGAATCATCCACATGGACCAAGTTCGTCCATTTTGGTCCTTCTTCGTTTCGACAAGCTTCAAAGTTGACCGAAGCCAAATGTCAAGCATAGATTGATGTAATATGACACATTAAACCATGTGGAGAAGTTTGAGACCAACGAAGAGAGATTTGGTCCAAGAATCATCCAATGGACCAAGTTCGTCCATTTTGGTCCTTCTTCGTTTCGACAAGCTTCAAAGTTGACCGAAGCCAAATGTCAAGCATAGATTGATGTAATATGACACATTAAACCATGTGGAGAAGTTTGAGACCAACGAAGAGAGATTTGGTCCAAGAATCATCCACATGGACCAAGTTCGTCCATTTTGGTCCTTCTTCGTTTCGACAAGCTTCAAAGTTGACCGAAGCCAAATGTCAAGCATAGATTGATGTAATATGACACATTAAACCATGTGGAGAAGTTTGAGACCAACGAAGAGAGATTTGGTCCAAGAATCATCCAATGGACCAAGTTCGTCCATTTTGGTCCTTCTTCGTTTCGACAAGCTTCAAAGTTGACCGAAGCCAAATGTCAAGCATAGATTGATGTAATATGACACATTAAACCATGTGGAGAAGTTTGAGACCAACGAAGAGAGATTTGGTCCAAGAATCATCCAATGGACCAAGTTCGTCCATTTTGGTCCTTCTTCGTTTCGACAAGCTTCAAAGTTGACCGAAGCCAAATGTCAAGCATAGATTGATGTAATATGACACATTAAACCATGTGGAGAAGTTTGAGACCAACGAAGAGAGATTTGGTCCAAGAATCATCCAATGGACCAAGTTCGTCCATTTTGGTCCTTCTTCGTTTCGACAAGCTTCAAAGTTGACCGAAGCCAAATGTCAAGCATAGATTGATGTAATATGACACATTAAACCATGTGGAGAAGTTTGAGACCAACGAAGAGAGATTTGGTCCAAGAATCATCCAAGTGGACCAAGTTCGTCCATTTTGGTCCTTCTTCGTTTCGACAAGCTTCAAAGTTGACCGAAGCCAAATGTCAAGCATAGATTGATGTAATATGACACATTAAACCATGTGGAGAAGTTTGAGACCAACGAAGAGAGATTTGGTCCAAGAATCATCCACATGGACCAAGTTCGTCCATTTTGGTCCTTCTTCGTTTCGACAAGCTTCAAAGTTGACCGAAGCCAAATGTCAAGCATAGATTGATGTAATATGACACATTAAACCATGTGGAGAAGTTTGAGACCAACGAAGAGAGATTTGGTCCAAGAATCATCCAATGGACCAAGTTCGTCCATTTTGGTCCTTCTTCGTTTCGACAAGCTTCAAAGTTGACCGAAGCCAAATGTCAAGCATAGATTGATGTAATATGACACATTAAACCATGTGGAGAAGTTTGAGACCAACGAAGAGAGATTTGGTCCAAGAATCATCCACATGGACCAAGTTCGTCCATTTTGGTCCTTCTTCGTTTCGACAAGCTTCAAAGTTGACCGAAGCCAAATGTCAAGCATAGATTGATGTAATATGACACATTAAACCATGTGGAGAAGTTTGAGACCAACGAAGAGAGATTTGGTCCAAGAATCATCCACATGGACCAAGTTCGTCCATTTTGGTCCTTCTTCGTTTCGACAAGCTTCAAAGTTGACCGAAGCCAAATGTCAAGCATAGATTGATGTAATATGACACATTAAACCATGTGGAGAAGTTTGAGACCAACGAAGAGAGATTTGGTCCAAGAATCATCCAATGGACCAAGTTCGTCCATTTTGGTCCTTCTTCGTTTCGACAAGCTTCAAAGTTGACCGAAGCCAAATGTCAAGCATAGATTGATGTAATATGACACATTAAACCATGTGGAGAAGTTTGAGACCAACGAAGAGAGATTTGGTCCAAGAATCATCCACATGGACCAAGTTCGTCCATTTTGGTCCTTCTTCGTTTCGACAAGCTTCAAAGTTGACCGAAGCCAAATGTCAAGCATAGATTGATGTAATATGACACATTAAACCATGTGGAGAAGTTTGAGACCAACGAAGAGAGATTTGGTCCAAGAATCATCCACATGGACCAAGTTCGTCCATTTTGGTCCTTCTTCGTTTCGACAAGCTTCAAAGTTGACCGAAGCCAAATGTCAAGCATAGATTGATGTAATATGACACATTAAACCATGTGGAGAAGTTTGAGACCAACGAAGAGAGATTTGGTCCAAGAATCATCCACATGGACCAAGTTCGTCCATTTTGGTCCTTCTTCGTTTCGACAAGCTTCAAAGTTGACCGAAGCCAAATGTCAAGCATAGATTGATGTAATATGACACATTAAACCATGTGGAGAAGTTTGAGACCAACGAAGAGAGATTTGGTCCAAGAATCATCCAATGGACCAAGTTCGTCCATTTTGGTCCTTCTTCGTTTCGACAAGCTTCAAAGTTGACCGAAGCCAAATGTCAAGCATAGATTGATGTAATATGACACATTAAACCATGTGGAGAAGTTTGAGACCAACGAAGAGAGATTTGGTCCAAGAATCATCCACATGGACCAAGTTCGTCCATTTTGGTCCTTCTTCGTTTCGACAAGCTTCAAAGTTGACCGAAGCCAAATGTCAAGCATAGATTGATGTAATATGACACATTAAACCATGTGGAGAAGTTTGAGACCAACGAAGAGAGATTTGGTCCAAGAATCATCCACATGGACCAAGTTCGTCCATTTTGGTCCTTCTTCGTTTCGACAAGCTTCAAAGTTGACCGAAGCCAAATGTCAAGCATAGATTGATGTAATATGACACATTAAACCATGTGGAGAAGTTTGAGACCAACGAAGAGAGATTTGGTCCAAGAATCATCCACATGGACCAAGTTCGTCCATTTTGGTCCTTCTTCGTTTCGACAAGCTTCAAAGTTGACCGAAGCCAAATGTCAAGCATAGATTGATGTAATATGACACATTAAACCATGTGGAGAAGTTTGAGACCAACGAAGAGAGATTTGGTCCAAGAATCATCCAATGGACCAAGTTCGTCCATTTTGGTCCTTCTTCGTTTCGACAAGCTTCAAAGTTGACCGAAGCCAAATGTCAAGCATAGATTGATGTAATATGACACATTAAACCATGTGGAGAAGTTTGAGACCAACGAAGAGAGATTTGGTCCAAGAATCATCCACATGGACCAAGTTCGTCCATTTTGGTCCTTCTTCGTTTCGACAAGCTTCAAAGTTGACCGAAGCCAAATGTCAAGCATAGATTGATGTAATATGACACATTAAACCATGTGGAGAAGTTTGAGACCAACGAAGAGAGATTTGGTCCAAGAATCATCCACATGGACCAAGTTCGTCCATTTTGGTCCTTCTTCGTTTCGACAAGCTTCAAAGTTGACCGAAGCCAAATGTCAAGCATAGATTGATGTAATATGACACATTAAACCATGTGGAGAAGTTTGAGACCAACGAAGAGAGATTTGGTCCAAGAATCATCCACATGGACCAAGTTCGTCCATTTTGGTCCTTCTTCGTTTCGACAAGCTTCAAAGTTGACCGAAGCCAAATGTCAAGCATAGATTGATGTAATATGACACATTAAACCATGTGGAGAAGTTTGAGACCAACGAAGAGAGATTTGGTCCAAGAATCATCCACATGGACCAAGTTCGTCCATTTTGGTCCTTCTTCGTTTCGACAAGCTTCAAAGTTGACCGAAGCCAAATGTCAAGCATAGATTGATGTAATATGACACATTAAACCATGTGGAGAAGTTTGAGACCAACGAAGAGAGATTTGGTCCAAGAATCATCCAATGGACCAAGTTCGTCCATTTTGGTCCTTCTTCGTTTCGACAAGCTTCAAAGTTGACCGAAGCCAAATGTCAAGCATAGATTGATGTAATATGACACATTAAACCATGTGGAGAAGTTTGAGACCAACGAAGAGAGATTTGGTCCAAGAATCATCCACATGGACCAAGTTCGTCCATTTTGGTCCTTCTTCGTTTCGACAAGCTTCAAAGTTGACCGAAGCCAAATGTCAAGCATAGATTGATGTAATATGACACATTAAACCATGTGGAGAAGTTTGAGACCAACGAAGAGAGATTTGGTCCAAGAATCATCCACATGGACCAAGTTCGTCCATTTTGGTCCTTCTTCGTTTCGACAAGCTTCAAAGTTGACCGAAGCCAAATGTCAAGCATAGATTGATGTAATATGACACATTAAACCATGTGGAGAAGTTTGAGACCAACGAAGAGAGATTTGGTCCAAGAATCATCCACATGGACCAAGTTCGTCCATTTTGGTCCTTCTTCGTTTCGACAAGCTTCAAAGTTGACCGAAGCCAAATGTCAAGCATAGATTGATGTAATATGACACATTAAACCATGTGGAGAAGTTTGAGACCAACGAAGAGAGATTTGGTCCAAGAATCATCCACATGGACCAAGTTCGTCCATTTTGGTCCTTCTTCGTTTCGACAAGCTTCAAAGTTGACCGAAGCCAAATGTCAAGCATAGATTGATGTAATATGACACATTAAACCATGTGGAGAAGTTTGAGACCAACGAAGAGAGATTTGGTCCAAGAATCATCCACATGGACCAAGTTCGTCCATTTTGGTCCTTCTTCGTTTCGACAAGCTTCAAAGTTGACCGAAGCCAAATGTCAAGCATAGATTGATGTAATATGACACATTAAACCATGTGGAGAAGTTTGAGACCAACGAAGAGAGATTTGGTCCAAGAATCATCCACATGGACCAAGTTCGTCCATTTTGGTCCTTCTTCGTTTCGACAAGCTTCAAAGTTGACCGAAGCCAAATGTCAAGCATAGATTGATGTAATATGACACATTAAACCATGTGGAGAAGTTTGAGACCAACGAAGAGAGATTTGGTCCAAGAATCATCCACATGGACCAAGTTCGTCCATTTTGGTCCTTCTTCGTTTCGACAAGCTTCAAAGTTGACCGAAGCCAAATGTCAAGCATAGATTGATGTAATATGACACATTAAACCATGTGGAGAAGTTTGAGACCAACGAAGAGAGATTTGGTCCAAGAATCATCCACATGGACCAAGTTCGTCCATTTTGGTCCTTCTTCGTTTCGACAAGCTTCAAAGTTGACCGAAGCCAATGTCAAGCATAGATTGATGTAATATGACACATTAAACCATGTGGAGAAGTTTGAGACCAACGAAGAGAGATTTGGTCCAAGAATCATCCACATGGACCAAGTTCGTCCATTTTGGTCCTTCTTCGTTTCGACAAGCTTCAAAGTTGACCGAAGCCAAATGTCAAGCATAGATTGATGTAATATGACACATTAAACCATGTGGAGAAGTTTGAGACCAACGAAGAGAGATTTGGTCCAAGAATCATCCACATGGACCAAGTTCGTCCATTTTGGTCCTTCTTCGTTTCGACAAGCTTCAAAGTTGACCGAAGCCAAATGTCAAGCATAGATTGATGTAATATGACACATTAAACCATGTGGAGAAGTTTGAGACCAACGAAGAGAGATTTGGTCCAAGAATCATCCACATGGACCAAGTTCGTCCATTTTGGTCCTTCTTCGTTTCGACAAGCTTCAAAGTTGACCGAAGCCAAATGTCAAGCATAGATTGATGTAATATGACACATTAAACCATGTGGAGAAGTTTGAGACCAACGAAGAGAGATTTGGTCCAAGAATCATCCACATGGACCAAGTTCGTCCATTTTGGTCCTTCTTCGTTTCGACAAGCTTCAAAGTTGACCGAAGCCAAATGTCAAGCATAGATTGATGTAATATGACACATTAAACCATGTGGAGAAGTTTGAGACCAACGAAGAGAGATTTGGTCCAAGAATCATCCAATGGACCAAGTTCGTCCATTTTGGTCCTTCTTCGTTTCGACAAGCTTCAAAGTTGACCGAAGCCAAATGTCAAGCATAGATTGATGTAATATGACACATTAAACCATGTGGAGAAGTTTGAGACCAACGAAGAGAGATTTGGTCCAAGAATCATCCACATGGACCAAGTTCGTCCATTTTGGTCCTTCTTCGTTTCGACAAGCTTCAAAGTTGACCGAAGCCAAATGTCAAGCATAGATTGATGTAATATGACACATTAAACCATGTGGAGAAGTTTGAGACCAACGAAGAGAGATTTGGTCCAAGAATCATCCACATGGACCAAGTTCGTCCATTTTGGTCCTTCTTCGTTTCGACAAGCTTCAAAGTTGACCGAAGCCAAATGTCAAGCATAGATTGATGTAATATGACACATTAAACCATGTGGAGAAGTTTGAGACCAACGAAGAGAGATTTGGTCCAAGAATCATCCAATGGACCAAGTTCGTCCATTTTGGTCCTTCTTCGTTTCGACAAGCTTCAAAGTTGACCGAAGCCAAATGTCAAGCATAGATTGATGTAATATGACACATTAAACCATGTGGAGAAGTTTGAGACCAACGAAGAGAGATTTGGTCCAAGAATCATCCACATGGACCAAGTTCGTCCATTTTGGTCCTTCTTCGTTTCGACAAGCTTCAAAGTTGACCGAAGCCAAATGTCAAGCATAGATTGATGTAATATGACACATTAAACCATGTGGAGAAGTTTGAGACCAACGAAGAGAGATTTGGTCCAAGAATCATCCACATGGACCAAGTTCGTCCATTTTGGTCCTTCTTCGTTTCGACAAGCTTCAAAGTTGACCGAAGCCAAATGTCAAGCATAGATTGATGTAATATGACACATTAAACCATGTGGAGAAGTTTGAGACCAACGAAGAGAGATTTGGTCCAAGAATCATCCACATGGACCAAGTTCGTCCATTTTGGTCCTTCTTCGTTTCGACAAGCTTCAAAGTTGACCGAAGCCAAATGTCAAGCATAGATTGATGTAATATGACACATTAAACCATGTGGAGAAGTTTGAGACCAACGAAGAGAGATTTGGTCCAAGAATCATCCACATGGACCAAGTTCGTCCATTTTGGTCCTTCTTCGTTTCGACAAGCTTCAAAGTTGACCGAAGCCAAATGTCAAGCATAGATTGATGTAATATGACACATTAAACCATGTGGAGAAGTTTGAGACCAACGAAGAGAGATTTGGTCCAAGAATCATCCACATGGACCAAGTTCGTCCATTTTGGTCCTTCTTCGTTTCGACAAGCTTCAAAGTTGACCGAAGCCAAATGTCAAGCATAGATTGATGTAATATGACACATTAAACCATGTGGAGAAGTTTGAGACCAACGAAGAGAGATTTGGTCCAAGAATCATCCACATGGACCAAGTTCGTCCATTTTGGTCCTTCTTCGTTTCGACAAGCTTCAAAGTTGACCGAAGCCAAATGTCAAGCATAGATTGATGTAATATGACACATTAAACCATGTGGAGAAGTTTGAGACCAACGAAGAGAGATTTGGTCCAAGAATCATCCACATGGACCAAGTTCGTCCATTTTGGTCCTTCTTCGTTTCGACAAGCTTCAAAGTTGACCGAAGCCAAATGTCAAGCATAGATTGATGTAATATGACACATTAAACCATGTGGAGAAGTTTGAGACCAACGAAGAGAGATTTGGTCCAAGAATCATCCACATGGACCAAGTTCGTCCATTTTGGTCCTTCTTCGTTTCGACAAGCTTCAAAGTTGACCGAAGCCAAATGTCAAGCATAGATTGATGTAATATGACACATTAAACCATGTGGAGAAGTTTGAGACCAACGAAGAGAGATTTGGTCCAAGAATCATCCACATGGACCAAGTTCGTCCATTTTGGTCCTTCTTCGTTTCGACAAGCTTCAAAGTTGACCGAAGCCAAATGTCAAGCATAGATTGATGTAATATGACACATTAAACCATGTGGAGAAGTTTGAGACCAACGAAGAGAGATTTGGTCCAAGAATCATCCACATGGACCAAGTTCGTCCATTTTGGTCCTTCTTCGTTTCGACAAGCTTCAAAGTTGACCGAAGCCAAATGTCAAGCATAGATTGATGTAATATGACACATTAAACCATGTGGAGAAGTTTGAGACCAACGAAGAGAGATTTGGTCCAAGAATCATCCACATGGACCAAGTTCGTCCATTTTGGTCCTTCTTCGTTTCGACAAGCTTCAAAGTTGACCGAAGCCAAATGTCAAGCATAGATTGATGTAATATGACACATTAAACCATGTGGAGAAGTTTGAGACCAACGAAGAGAGATTTGGTCCAAGAATCATCCAATGGACCAAGTTCGTCCATTTTGGTCCTTCTTCGTTTCGACAAGCTTCAAAGTTGACCGAAGCCAAATGTCAAGCATAGATTGATGTAATATGACACATTAAACCATGTGGAGAAGTTTGAGACCAACGAAGAGAGATTTGGTCCAAGAATCATCCACATGGACCAAGTTCGTCCATTTTGGTCCTTCTTCGTTTCGACAAGCTTCAAAGTTGACCGAAGCCAAATGTCAAGCATAGATTGATGTAATATGACACATTAAACCATGTGGAGAAGTTTGAGACCAACGAAGAGAGATTTGGTCCAAGAATCATCCACATGGACCAAGTTCGTCCATTTTGGTCCTTCTTCGTTTCGACAAGCTTCAAAGTTGACCGAAGCCAAATGTCAAGCATAGATTGATGTAATATGACACATTAAACCATGTGGAGAAGTTTGAGACCAACGAAGAGAGATTTGGTCCAAGAATCATCCACATGGACCAAGTTCGTCCATTTTGGTCCTTCTTCGTTTCGACAAGCTTCAAAGTTGACCGAAGCCAAATGTCAAGCATAGATTGATGTAATATGACACATTAAACCATGTGGAGAAGTTTGAGACCAACGAAGAGAGATTTGGTCCAAGAATCATCCACATGGACCAAGTTCGTCCATTTTGGTCCTTCTTCGTTTCGACAAGCTTCAAAGTTGACCGAAGCCAAATGTCAAGCATAGATTGATGTAATATGACACATTAAACCATGTGGAGAAGTTTGAGACCAACGAAGAGAGATTTGGTCCAAGAATCATCCACATGGACCAAGTTCGTCCATTTTGGTCCTTCTTCGTTTCGACAAGCTTCAAAGTTGACCGAAGCCAAATGTCAAGCATAGATTGATGTAATATGACACATTAAACCATGTGGAGAAGTTTGAGACCAACGAAGAGAGATTTGGTCCAAGAATCATCCACATGGACCAAGTTCGTCCATTTTGGTCCTTCTTCGTTTCGACAAGCTTCAAAGTTGACCGAAGCCAAATGTCAAGCATAGATTGATGTAATATGACACATTAAACCATGTGGAGAAGTTTGAGACCAACGAAGAGAGATTTGGTCCAAGAATCATCCACATGGACCAAGTTCGTCCATTTTGGTCCTTCTTCGTTTCGACAAGCTTCAAAGTTGACCGAAGCCAAATGTCAAGCATAGATTGATGTAATATGACACATTAAACCATGTGGAGAAGTTTGAGACCAACGAAGAGAGATTTGGTCCAAGAATCATCCACATGGACCAAGTTCGTCCATTTTGGTCCTTCTTCGTTTCGACAAGCTTCAAAGTTGACCGAAGCCAAATGTCAAGCATAGATTGATGTAATATGACACATTAAACCATGTGGAGAAGTTTGAGACCAACGAAGAGAGATTTGGTCCAAGAATCATCCAATGGACCAAGTTCGTCCATTTTGGTCCTTCTTCGTTTCGACAAGCTTCAAAGTTGACCGAAGCCAAATGTCAAGCATAGATTGATGTAATATGACACATTAAACCATGTGGAGAAGTTTGAGACCAACGAAGAGAGATTTGGTCCAAGAATCATCCAATGGACCAAGTTCGTCCATTTTGGTCCTTCTTCGTTTCGACAAGCTTCAAAGTTGACCGAAGCCAAATGTCAAGCATAGATTGATGTAATATGACACATTAAACCATGTGGAGAAGTTTGAGACCAACGAAGAGAGATTTGGTCCAAGAATCATCCAATGGACCAAGTTCGTCCATTTTGGTCCTTCTTCGTTTCGACAAGCTTCAAAGTTGACCGAAGCCAAATGTCAAGCATAGATTGATGTAATATGACACATTAAACCATGTGGAGAAGTTTGAGACCAACGAAGAGAGATTTGGTCCAAGAATCATCCAATGGACCAAGTTCGTCCATTTTGGTCCTTCTTCGTTTCGACAAGCTTCAAAGTTGACCGAAGCCAAATGTCAAGCATAGATTGATGTAATATGACACATTAAACCATGTGGAGAAGTTTGAGACCAACGAAGAGAGATTTGGTCCAAGAATCATCCACATGGACCAAGTTCGTCCATTTTGGTCCTTCTTCGTTTCGACAAGCTTCAAAGTTGACCGAAGCCAAATGTCAAGCATAGATTGATGTAATATGACACATTAAACCATGTGGAGAAGTTTGAGACCAACGAAGAGAGATTTGGTCCAAGAATCATCCACATGGACCAAGTTCGTCCATTTTGGTCCTTCTTCGTTTCGACAAGCTTCAAAGTTGACCGAAGCCAAATGTCAAGCATAGATTGATGTAATATGACACATTAAACCATGTGGAGAAGTTTGAGACCAACGAAGAGAGATTTGGTCCAAGAATCATCCAAGTGGACCAAGTTCGTCCATTTTGGTCCTTCTTCGTTTCGACAAGCTTCAAAGTTGACCGAAGCCAAATGTCAAGCATAGATTGATGTAATATGACACATTAAACCATGTGGAGAAGTTTGAGACCAACGAAGAGAGATTTGGTCCAAGAATCATCCACATGGACCAAGTTCGTCCATTTTGGTCCTTCTTCGTTTCGACAAGCTTCAAAGTTGACCGAAGCCAAATGTCAAGCATAGATTGATGTAATATGACACATTAAACCATGTGGAGAAGTTTGAGACCAACGAAGAGAGATTTGGTCCAAGAATCATCCACATGGACCAAGTTCGTCCATTTTGGTCCTTCTTCGTTTCGACAAGCTTCAAAGTTGACCGAAGCCAAATGTCAAGCATAGATTGATGTAATATGACACATTAAACCATGTGGAGAAGTTTGAGACCAACGAAGAGAGATTTGGTCCAAGAATCATCCACATGGACCAAGTTCGTCCATTTTGGTCCTTCTTCGTTTCGACAAGCTTCAAAGTTGACCGAAGCCAAATGTCAAGCATAGATTGATGTAATATGACACATTAAACCATGTGGAGAAGTTTGAGACCAACGAAGAGAGATTTGGTCCAAGAATCATCCACATGGACCAAGTTCGTCCATTTTGGTCCTTCTTCGTTTCGACAAGCTTCAAAGTTGACCGAAGCCAAATGTCAAGCATAGATTGATGTAATATGACACATTAAACCATGTGGAGAAGTTTGAGACCAACGAAGAGAGATTTGGTCCAAGAATCATCCACATGGACCAAGTTCGTCCATTTTGGTCCTTCTTCGTTTCGACAAGCTTCAAAGTTGACCGAAGCCAAATGTCAAGCATAGATTGATGTAATATGACACATTAAACCATGTGGAGAAGTTTGAGACCAACGAAGAGAGATTTGGTCCAAGAATCATCCACATGGACCAAGTTCGTCCATTTTGGTCCTTCTTCGTTTCGACAAGCTTCAAAGTTGACCGAAGCCAAATGTCAAGCATAGATTGATGTAATATGACACATTAAACCATGTGGAGAAGTTTGAGACCAACGAAGAGAGATTTGGTCCAAGAATCATCCACATGGACCAAGTTCGTCCATTTTGGTCCTTCTTCGTTTCGACAAGCTTCAAAGTTGACCGAAGCCAAATGTCAAGCATAGATTGATGTAATATGACACATTAAACCATGTGGAGAAGTTTGAGACCAACGAAGAGAGATTTGGTCCAAGAATCATCCACATGGACCAAGTTCGTCCATTTTGGTCCTTCTTCGTTTCGACAAGCTTCAAAGTTGACCGAAGCCAAATGTCAAGCATAGATTGATGTAATATGACACATTAAACCATGTGGAGAAGTTTGAGACCAACGAAGAGAGATTTGGTCCAAGAATCATCCACATGGACCAAGTTCGTCCATTTTGGTCCTTCTTCGTTTCGACAAGCTTCAAAGTTGACCGAAGCCAAATGTCAAGCATAGATTGATGTAATATGACACATTAAACCATGTGGAGAAGTTTGAGACCAACGAAGAGAGATTTGGTCCAAGAATCATCCACATGGACCAAGTTCGTCCATTTTGGTCCTTCTTCGTTTCGACAAGCTTCAAAGTTGACCGAAGCCAAATGTCAAGCATAGATTGATGTAATATGACACATTAAACCATGTGGAGAAGTTTGAGACCAACGAAGAGAGATTTGGTCCAAGAATCATCCACATGGACCAAGTTCGTCCATTTTGGTCCTTCTTCGTTTCGACAAGCTTCAAAGTTGACCGAAGCCAAATGTCAAGCATAGATTGATGTAATATGACACATTAAACCATGTGGAGAAGTTTGAGACCAACGAAGAGAGATTTGGTCCAAGAATCATCCAATGGACCAAGTTCGTCCATTTTGGTCCTTCTTCGTTTCGACAAGCTTCAAAGTTGACCGAAGCCAAATGTCAAGCATAGATTGATGTAATATGACACATTAAACCATGTGGAGAAGTTTGAGACCAACGAAGAGAGATTTGGTCCAAGAATCATCCACATGGACCAAGTTCGTCCATTTTGGTCCTTCTTCGTTTCGACAAGCTTCAAAGTTGACCGAAGCCAAATGTCAAGCATAGATTGATGTAATATGACACATTAAACCATGTGGAGAAGTTTGAGACCAACGAAGAGAGATTTGGTCCAAGAATCATCCAATGGACCAAGTTCGTCCATTTTGGTCCTTCTTCGTTTCGACAAGCTTCAAAGTTGACCGAAGCCAAATGTCAAGCATAGATTGATGTAATATGACACATTAAACCATGTGGAGAAGTTTGAGACCAACGAAGAGAGATTTGGTCCAAGAATCATCCACATGGACCAAGTTCGTCCATTTTGGTCCTTCTTCGTTTCGACAAGCTTCAAAGTTGACCGAAGCCAAATGTCAAGCATAGATTGATGTAATATGACACATTAAACCATGTGGAGAAGTTTGAGACCAACGAAGAGAGATTTGGTCCAAGAATCATCCACATGGACCAAGTTCGTCCATTTTGGTCCTTCTTCGTTTCGACAAGCTTCAAAGTTGACCGAAGCCAAATGTCAAGCATAGATTGATGTAATATGACACATTAAACCATGTGGAGAAGTTTGAGACCAACGAAGAGAGATTTGGTCCAAGAATCATCCACATGGACCAAGTTCGTCCATTTTGGTCCTTCTTCGTTTCGACAAGCTTCAAAGTTGACCGAAGCCAAATGTCAAGCATAGATTGATGTAATATGACACATTAAACCATGTGGAGAAGTTTGAGACCAACGAAGAGAGATTTGGTCCAAGAATCATCCACATGGACCAAGTTCGTCCATTTTGGTCCTTCTTCGTTTCGACAAGCTTCAAAGTTGACCGAAGCCAAATGTCAAGCATAGATTGATGTAATATGACACATTAAACCATGTGGAGAAGTTTGAGACCAACGAAGAGAGATTTGGTCCAAGAATCATCCACATGGACCAAGTTCGTCCATTTTGGTCCTTCTTCGTTTCGACAAGCTTCAAAGTTGACCGAAGCCAAATGTCAAGCATAGATTGATGTAATATGACACATTAAACCATGTGGAGAAGTTTGAGACCAACGAAGAGAGATTTGGTCCAAGAATCATCCACATGGACCAAGTTCGTCCATTTTGGTCCTTCTTCGTTTCGACAAGCTTCAAAGTTGACCGAAGCCAAATGTCAAGCATAGATTGATGTAATATGACACATTAAACCATGTGGAGAAGTTTGAGACCAACGAAGAGAGATTTGGTCCAAGAATCATCCACATGGACCAAGTTCGTCCATTTTGGTCCTTCTTCGTTTCGACAAGCTTCAAAGTTGACCGAAGCCAAATGTCAAGCATAGATTGATGTAATATGACACATTAAACCATGTGGAGAAGTTTGAGACCAACGAAGAGAGATTTGGTCCAAGAATCATCCACATGGACCAAGTTCGTCCATTTTGGTCCTTCTTCGTTTCGACAAGCTTCAAAGTTGACCGAAGCCAAATGTCAAGCATAGATTGATGTAATATGACACATTAAACCATGTGGAGAAGTTTGAGACCAACGAAGAGAGATTTGGTCCAAGAATCATCCACATGGACCAAGTTCGTCCATTTTGGTCCTTCTTCGTTTCGACAAGCTTCAAAGTTGACCGAAGCCAAATGTCAAGCATAGATTGATGTAATATGACACATTAAACCATGTGGAGAAGTTTGAGACCAACGAAGAGAGATTTGGTCCAAGAATCATCCACATGGACCAAGTTCGTCCATTTTGGTCCTTCTTCGTTTCGACAAGCTTCAAAGTTGACCGAAGCCAAATGTCAAGCATAGATTGATGTAATATGACACATTAAACCATGTGGAGAAGTTTGAGACCAACGAAGAGAGATTTGGTCCAAGAATCATCCAATGGACCAAGTTCGTCCATTTTGGTCCTTCTTCGTTTCGACAAGCTTCAAAGTTGACCGAAGCCAAATGTCAAGCATAGATTGATGTAATATGACACATTAAACCATGTGGAGAAGTTTGAGACCAACGAAGAGAGATTTGGTCCAAGAATCATCCACATGGACCAAGTTCGTCCATTTTGGTCCTTCTTCGTTTCGACAAGCTTCAAAGTTGACCGAAGCCAAATGTCAAGCATAGATTGATGTAATATGACACATTAAACCATGTGGAGAAGTTTGAGACCAACGAAGAGAGATTTGGTCCAAGAATCATCCAAGTGGACCAAGTTCGTCCATTTTGGTCCTTCTTCGTTTCGACAAGCTTCAAAGTTGACCGAAGCCAAATGTCAAGCATAGATTGATGTAATATGACACATTAAACCATGTGGAGAAGTTTGAGACCAACGAAGAGAGATTTGGTCCAAGAATCATCCACATGGACCAAGTTCGTCCATTTTGGTCCTTCTTCGTTTCGACAAGCTTCAAAGTTGACCGAAGCCAAATGTCAAGCATAGATTGATGTAATATGACACATTAAACCATGTGGAGAAGTTTGAGACCAACGAAGAGAGATTTGGTCCAAGAATCATCCAATGGACCAAGTTCGTCCATTTTGGTCCTTCTTCGTTTCGACAAGCTTCAAAGTTGACCGAAGCCAAATGTCAAGCATAGATTGATGTAATATGACACATTAAACCATGTGGAGAAGTTTGAGACCAACGAAGAGAGATTTGGTCCAAGAATCATCCACATGGACCAAGTTCGTCCATTTTGGTCCTTCTTCGTTTCGACAAGCTTCAAAGTTGACCGAAGCCAAATGTCAAGCATAGATTGATGTAATATGACACATTAAACCATGTGGAGAAGTTTGAGACCAACGAAGAGAGATTTGGTCCAAGAATCATCCAAGTGGACCAAGTTCGTCCATTTTGGTCCTTCTTCGTTTCGACAAGCTTCAAAGTTGACCGAAGCCAAATGTCAAGCATAGATTGATGTAATATGACACATTAAACCATGTGGAGAAGTTTGAGACCAACGAAGAGAGATTTGGTCCAAGAATCATCCACATGGACCAAGTTCGTCCATTTTGGTCCTTCTTCGTTTCGACAAGCTTCAAAGTTGACCGAAGCCAAATGTCAAGCATAGATTGATGTAATATGACACATTAAACCATGTGGAGAAGTTTGAGACCAACGAAGAGAGATTTGGTCCAAGAATCATCCACATGGACCAAGTTCGTCCATTTTGTCCTTCTTCGTTTCGACAAGCTTCAAAGTTGACCGAAAAACAAGCATAGATTGATGTAATATGACACATTAAACCATGTGGAGAAGATTCTTTGGTCCAAGAATCATTCTTGGACCAAATCTCTCTTCGTTGGTCTCAAACTTCTCCACATGGTTTAATGTGTCATATTACATCAATCTATGCTTGACATTTGGCTTGGTGAACTTTGAAGCTTGTCGAAACGAAGAAGGACCAAAATGGACGAACTTGGTCCATGTGGATGATTCTTGGACCAAATCTCTCTTCGTTGGTCTCAAACTTCTCCACATGGTTTAATGTGTCATATTACATCAATCTATGCTTGACATTTGGCTTCGGTCAACTTTGAAGCTTGTCGAAACGAAGAAGGACCAAAATGGACGAACTTGGTCCATGTGGATGATTCTTGGACCAAATCTCTCTTCGTTGGTCTCAAACTTCTCCACATGGTTTAATGTGTCATATTACATCAATCTATGCTTGACATTTGGCTTCGGTCAACTTTGAAGCTTGTCGAAACGAAGAAGGACCAAAATGGACGAACTTGGTCCATTGGATGATTCTTGGACCAAATCTCTCTTCGTTGGTCTCAAACTTCTCCACATGGTTTAATGTGTCATATTACATCAATCTATGCTTGACATTTGGCTTCGGTCAACTTTGAAGCTTGTCGAAACGAAGAAGGACCAAAATGGACGAACTTGGTCCATTGGATGATTCTTGGACCAAATCTCTCTTCGTTGGTCTCAAACTTCTCCACATGGTTTAATGTGTCATATTACATCAATCTATGCTTGACATTTGGCTTCGGTCAACTTTGAAGCTTGTCGAAACGAAGAAGGACCAAAATGGACGAACTTGGTCCATGTGGATGATTCTTGGACCAAATCTCTCTTCGTTGGTCTCAAACTTCTCCACATGGTTTAATGTGTCATATTACATCAATCTATGCTTGACATTTGGCTTCGGTCAACTTTGAAGCTTGTCGAAACGAAGAAGGACCAAAATGGACGAACTTGGTCCATGTGGATGATTCTTGGACCAAATCTCTCTTCGTTGGTCTCAAACTTCTCCACATGGTTTAATGTGTCATATTACATCAATCTATGCTTGACATTTGGCTTCGGTCAACTTTGAAGCTTGTCGAAACGAAGAAGGACCAAAATGGACGAACTTGGTCCATGTGGATGATTCTTGGACCAAATCTCTCTTCGTTGGTCTCAAACTTCTCCACATGGTTTAATGTGTCATATTACATCAATCTATGCTTGACATTTGGCTTCGGTCAACTTTGAAGCTTGTCGAAACGAAGAAGGACCAAAATGGACGAACTTGGTCCATGTGGATGATTCTTGGACCAAATCTCTCTTCGTTGGTCTCAAACTTCTCCACATGGTTTAATGTGTCATATTACATCAATCTATGCTTGACATTTGGCTTCGGTCAACTTTGAAGCTTGTCGAAACGAAGAAGGACCAAAATGGACGAACTTGGTCCATGTGGA
Organism: Bauhinia variegata; assembly: GCA_022379115.2. Classification (NCBI taxonomy): domain Eukaryota; kingdom Viridiplantae; phylum Streptophyta; class Magnoliopsida; order Fabales; family Fabaceae; genus Bauhinia; species Bauhinia variegata. The sequence continues at coordinate 32,149 of JAKRYI020000096.1, forward strand.
TGATTCTTGGACCAAATCTCTCTTCGTTGGTCTCAAACTTCTCCACATGGTTTAATGTGTCATATTACATCAATCTATGCTTGACATTTGGCTTCGGTCAACTTTGAAGCTTGTCGAAACGAAGAAGGACCAAAATGGACGAACTTGGTCCATGTGGATGATTCTTGGACCAAATCTCTCTTCGTTGGTCTCAAACTTCTCCACATGGTTTAATGTGTCATATTACATCAATCTATGCTTGACATTTGGCTTCGGTCAACTTTGAAGCTTGTCGAAACGAAGAAGGACCAAAATGGACGAACTTGGTCCATGTGGATGATTCTTGGACCAAATCTCTCTTCGTTGGTCTCAAACTTCTCCACATGGTTTAATGTGTCATATTACATCAATCTATGCTTGACATTTGGCTTCGGTCAACTTTGAAGCTTGTCGAAACGAAGAAGGACCAAAATGGACGAACTTGGTCCATGTGGATGATTCTTGGACCAAATCTCTCTTCGTTGGTCTCAAACTTCTCCACATGGTTTAATGTGTCATATTACATCAATCTATGCTTGACATTTGGCTTCGGTCAACTTTGAAGCTTGTCGAAACGAAGAAGGACCAAAATGGACGAACTTGGTCCATGTGGATGATTCTTGGACCAAATCTCTCTTCGTTGGTCTCAAACTTCTCCACATGGTTTAATGTGTCATATTACATCAATCTATGCTTGACATTTGGCTTCGGTCAACTTTGAAGCTTGTCGAAACGAAGAAGGACCAAAATGGACGAACTTGGTCCATGTGGATGATTCTTGGACCAAATCTCTCTTCGTTGGTCTCAAACTTCTCCACATGGTTTAATGTGTCATATTACATCAATCTATGCTTGACATTTGGCTTCGGTCAACTTTGAAGCTTGTCGAAACGAAGAAGGACCAAAATGGACGAACTTGGTCCATGTGGATGATTCTTGGACCAAATCTCTCTTCGTTGGTCTCAAACTTCTCCACATGGTTTAATGTGTCATATTACATCAATCTATGCTTGACATTTGGCTTCGGTCAACTTTGAAGCTTGTCGAAACGAAGAAGGACCAAAATGGACGAACTTGGTCCATGTGGATGATTCTTGGACCAAATCTCTCTTCGTTGGTCTCAAACTTCTCCACATGGTTTAATGTGTCATATTACATCAATCTATGCTTGACATTTGGCTTCGGTCAACTTTGAAGCTTGTCGAAACGAAGAAGGACCAAAATGGACGAACTTGGTCCATGTGGATGATTCTTGGACCAAATCTCTCTTCGTTGGTCTCAAACTTCTCCACATGGTTTAATGTGTCATATTACATCAATCTATGCTTGACATTTGGCTTCGGTCAACTTTGAAGCTTGTCGAAACGAAGAAGGACCAAAATGGACGAACTTGGTCCATGTGGATGATTCTTGGACCAAATCTCTCTTCGTTGGTCTCAAACTTCTCCACATGGTTTAATGTGTCATATTACATCAATCTATGCTTGACATTTGGCTTCGGTCAACTTTGAAGCTTGTCGAAACGAAGAAGGACCAAAATGGACGAACTTGGTCCATGTGGATGATTCTTGGACCAAATCTCTCTTCGTTGGTCTCAAACTTCTCCACATGGTTTAATGTGTCATATTACATCAATCTATGCTTGACATTTGGCTTCGGTCAACTTTGAAGCTTGTCGAAACGAAGAAGGACCAAAATGGACGAACTTGGTCCATGTGGATGATTCTTGGACCAAATCTCTCTTCGTTGGTCTCAAACTTCTCCACATGGTTTAATGTGTCATATTACATCAATCTATGCTTGACATTTGGCTTCGGTCAACTTTGAAGCTTGTCGAAACGAAGAAGGACCAAAATGGACGAACTTGGTCCATGTGGATGATTCTTGGACCAAATCTCTCTTCGTTGGTCTCAAACTTCTCCACATGGTTTAATGTGTCATATTACATCAATCTATGCTTGACATTTGGCTTCGGTCAACTTTGAAGCTTGTCGAAACGAAGAAGGACCAAAATGGACGAACTTGGTCCATGTGGATGATTCTTGGACCAAATCTCTCTTCGTTGGTCTCAAACTTCTCCACATGGTTTAATGTGTCATATTACATCAATCTATGCTTGACATTTGGCTTCGGTCAACTTTGAAGCTTGTCGAAACGAAGAAGGACCAAAATGGACGAACTTGGTCCATGTGGATGATTCTTGGACCAAATCTCTCTTCGTTGGTCTCAAACTTCTCCACATGGTTTAATGTGTCATATTACATCAATCTATGCTTGACATTTGGCTTCGGTCAACTTTGAAGCTTGTCGAAACGAAGAAGGACCAAAATGGACGAACTTGGTCCATGTGGATGATTCTTGGACCAAATCTCTCTTCGTTGGTCTCAAACTTCTCCACATGGTTTAATGTGTCATATTACATCAATCTATGCTTGACATTTGGCTTCGGTCAACTTTGAAGCTTGTCGAAACGAAGAAGGACCAAAATGGACGAACTTGGTCCATGTGGATGATTCTTGGACCAAATCTCTCTTCGTTGGTCTCAAACTTCTCCACATGGTTTAATGTGTCATATTACATCAATCTATGCTTGACATTTGGCTTCGGTCAACTTTGAAGCTTGTCGAAACGAAGAAGGACCAAAATGGACGAACTTGGTCCATGTGGATGATTCTTGGACCAAATCTCTCTTCGTTGGTCTCAAACTTCTCCACATGGTTTAATGTGTCATATTACATCAATCTATGCTTGACATTTGGCTTCGGTCAACTTTGAAGCTTGTCGAAACGAAGAAGGACCAAAATGGACGAACTTGGTCCATGTGGATGATTCTTGGACCAAATCTCTCTTCGTTGGTCTCAAACTTCTCCACATGGTTTAATGTGTCATATTACATCAATCTATGCTTGACATTTGGCTTCGGTCAACTTTGAAGCTTGTCGAAACGAAGAAGGACCAAAATGGACGAACTTGGTCCATGTGGATGATTCTTGGACCAAATCTCTCTTCGTTGGTCTCAAACTTCTCCACATGGTTTAATGTGTCATATTACATCAATCTATGCTTGACATTTGGCTTCGGTCAACTTTGAAGCTTGTCGAAACGAAGAAGGACCAAAATGGACGAACTTGGTCCATGTGGATGATTCTTGGACCAAATCTCTCTTCGTTGGTCTCAAACTTCTCCACATGGTTTAATGTGTCATATTACATCAATCTATGCTTGACATTTGGCTTCGGTCAACTTTGAAGCTTGTCGAAACGAAGAAGGACCAAAATGGACGAACTTGGTCCATGTGGATGATTCTTGGACCAAATCTCTCTTCGTTGGTCTCAAACTTCTCCACATGGTTTAATGTGTCATATTACATCAATCTATGCTTGACATTTGGCTTCGGTCAACTTTGAAGCTTGTCGAAACGAAGAAGGACCAAAATGGACGAACTTGGTCCATGTGGATGATTCTTGGACCAAATCTCTCTTCGTTGGTCTCAAACTTCTCCACATGGTTTAATGTGTCATATTACATCAATCTATGCTTGACATTTGGCTTCGGTCAACTTTGAAGCTTGTCGAAACGAAGAAGGACCAAAATGGACGAACTTGGTCCATGTGGATGATTCTTGGACCAAATCTCTCTTCGTTGGTCTCAAACTTCTCCACATGGTTTAATGTGTCATATTACATCAATCTATGCTTGACATTTGGCTTCGGTCAACTTTGAAGCTTGTCGAAACGAAGAAGGACCAAAATGGACGAACTTGGTCCATGTGGATGATTCTTGGACCAAATCTCTCTTCGTTGGTCTCAAACTTCTCCACATGGTTTAATGTGTCATATTACATCAATCTATGCTTGACATTTGGCTTCGGTCAACTTTGAAGCTTGTCGAAACGAAGAAGGACCAAAATGGACGAACTTGGTCCATGTGGATGATTCTTGGACCAAATCTCTCTTCGTTGGTCTCAAACTTCTCCACATGGTTTAATGTGTCATATTACATCAATCTATGCTTGACATTTGGCTTCGGTCAACTTTGAAGCTTGTCGAAACGAAGAAGGACCAAAATGGACGAACTTGGTCCATGTGGATGATTCTTGGACCAAATCTCTCTTCGTTGGTCTCAAACTTCTCCACATGGTTTAATGTGTCATATTACATCAATCTATGCTTGACATTTGGCTTCGGTCAACTTTGAAGCTTGTCGAAACGAAGAAGGACCAAAATGGACGAACTTGGTCCATGTGGATGATTCTTGGACCAAATCTCTCTTCGTTGGTCTCAAACTTCTCCACATGGTTTAATGTGTCATATTACATCAATCTATGCTTGACATTTGGCTTCGGTCAACTTTGAAGCTTGTCGAAACGAAGAAGGACCAAAATGGACGAACTTGGTCCATGTGGATGATTCTTGGACCAAATCTCTCTTCGTTGGTCTCAAACTTCTCCACATGGTTTAATGTGTCATATTACATCAATCTATGCTTGACATTTGGCTTCGGTCAACTTTGAAGCTTGTCGAAACGAAGAAGGACCAAAATGGACGAACTTGGTCCATGTGGATGATTCTTGGACCAAATCTCTCTTCGTTGGTCTCAAACTTCTCCACATGGTTTAATGTGTCATATTACATCAATCTATGCTTGACATTTGGCTTCGGTCAACTTTGAAGCTTGTCGAAACGAAGAAGGACCAAAATGGACGAACTTGGTCCATGTGGATGATTCTTGGACCAAATCTCTCTTCGTTGGTCTCAAACTTCTCCACATGGTTTAATGTGTCATATTACATCAATCTATGCTTGACATTTGGCTTCGGTCAACTTTGAAGCTTGTCGAAACGAAGAAGGACCAAAATGGACGAACTTGGTCCATGTGGATGATTCTTGGACCAAATCTCTCTTCGTTGGTCTCAAACTTCTCCACATGGTTTAATGTGTCATATTACATCAATCTATGCTTGACATTTGGCTTCGGTCAACTTTGAAGCTTGTCGAAACGAAGAAGGACCAAAATGGACGAACTTGGTCCATGTGGATGATTCTTGGACCAAATCTCTCTTCGTTGGTCTCAAACTTCTCCACATGGTTTAATGTGTCATATTACATCAATCTATGCTTGACATTTGGCTTCGGTCAACTTTGAAGCTTGTCGAAACGAAGAAGGACCAAAATGGACGAACTTGGTCCATGTGGATGATTCTTGGACCAAATCTCTCTTCGTTGGTCTCAAACTTCTCCACATGGTTTAATGTGTCATATTACATCAATCTATGCTTGACATTTGGCTTCGGTCAACTTTGAAGCTTGTCGAAACGAAGAAGGACCAAAATGGACGAACTTGGTCCATGTGGATGATTCTTGGACCAAATCTCTCTTCGTTGGTCTCAAACTTCTCCACATGGTTTAATGTGTCATATTACATCAATCTATGCTTGACATTTGGCTTCGGTCAACTTTGAAGCTTGTCGAAACGAAGAAGGACCAAAATGGACGAACTTGGTCCATGTGGATGATTCTTGGACCAAATCTCTCTTCGTTGGTCTCAAACTTCTCCACATGGTTTAATGTGTCATATTACATCAATCTATGCTTGACATTTGGCTTCGGTCAACTTTGAAGCTTGTCGAAACGAAGAAGGACCAAAATGGACGAACTTGGTCCATGTGGATGATTCTTGGACCAAATCTCTCTTCGTTGGTCTCAAACTTCTCCACATGGTTTAATGTGTCATATTACATCAATCTATGCTTGACATTTGGCTTCGGTCAACTTTGAAGCTTGTCGAAACGAAGAAGGACCAAAATGGACGAACTTGGTCCATGTGGATGATTCTTGGACCAAATCTCTCTTCGTTGGTCTCAAACTTCTCCACATGGTTTAATGTGTCATATTACATCAATCTATGCTTGACATTTGGCTTCGGTCAACTTTGAAGCTTGTCGAAACGAAGAAGGACCAAAATGGACGAACTTGGTCCATGTGGATGATTCTTGGACCAAATCTCTCTTCGTTGGTCTCAAACTTCTCCACATGGTTTAATGTGTCATATTACATCAATCTATGCTTGACATTTGGCTTCGGTCAACTTTGAAGCTTGTCGAAACGAAGAAGGACCAAAATGGACGAACTTGGTCCATGTGGATGATTCTTGGACCAAATCTCTCTTCGTTGGTCTCAAACTTCTCCACATGGTTTAATGTGTCATATTACATCAATCTATGCTTGACATTTGGCTTCGGTCAACTTTGAAGCTTGTCGAAACGAAGAAGGACCAAAATGGACGAACTTGGTCCATGTGGATGATTCTTGGACCAAATCTCTCTTCGTTGGTCTCAAACTTCTCCACATGGTTTAATGTGTCATATTACATCAATCTATGCTTGACATTTGGCTTCGGTCAACTTTGAAGCTTGTCGAAACGAAGAAGGACCAAAATGGACGAACTTGGTCCATGTGGATGATTCTTGGACCAAATCTCTCTTCGTTGGTCTCAAACTTCTCCACATGGTTTAATGTGTCATATTACATCAATCTATGCTTGACATTTGGCTTCGGTCAACTTTGAAGCTTGTCGAAACGAAGAAGGACCAAAATGGACGAACTTGGTCCATGTGGATGATTCTTGGACCAAATCTCTCTTCGTTGGTCTCAAACTTCTCCACATGGTTTAATGTGTCATATTACATCAATCTATGCTTGACATTTGGCTTCGGTCAACTTTGAAGCTTGTCGAAACGAAGAAGGACCAAAATGGACGAACTTGGTCCATGTGGATGATTCTTGGACCAAATCTCTCTTCGTTGGTCTCAAACTTCTCCACATGGTTTAATGTGTCATATTACATCAATCTATGCTTGACATTTGGCTTCGGTCAACTTTGAAGCTTGTCGAAACGAAGAAGGACCAAAATGGACGAACTTGGTCCATGTGGATGATTCTTGGACCAAATCTCTCTTCGTTGGTCTCAAACTTCTCCACATGGTTTAATGTGTCATATTACATCAATCTATGCTTGACATTTGGCTTCGGTCAACTTTGAAGCTTGTCGAAACGAAGAAGGACCAAAATGGACGAACTTGGTCCATGTGGATGATTCTTGGACCAAATCTCTCTTCGTTGGTCTCAAACTTCTCCACATGGTTTAATGTGTCATATTACATCAATCTATGCTTGACATTTGGCTTCGGTCAACTTTGAAGCTTGTCGAAACGAAGAAGGACCAAAATGGACGAACTTGGTCCATGTGGATGATTCTTGGACCAAATCTCTCTTCGTTGGTCTCAAACTTCTCCACATGGTTTAATGTGTCATATTACATCAATCTATGCTTGACATTTGGCTTCGGTCAACTTTGAAGCTTGTCGAAACGAAGAAGGACCAAAATGGACGAACTTGGTCCATGTGGATGATTCTTGGACCAAATCTCTCTTCGTTGGTCTCAAACTTCTCCACATGGTTTAATGTGTCATATTACATCAATCTATGCTTGACATTTGGCTTCGGTCAACTTTGAAGCTTGTCGAAACGAAGAAGGACCAAAATGGACGAACTTGGTCCATGTGGATGATTCTTGGACCAAATCTCTCTTCGTTGGTCTCAAACTTCTCCACATGGTTTAATGTGTCATATTACATCAATCTATGCTTGACATTTGGCTTCGGTCAACTTTGAAGCTTGTCGAAACGAAGAAGGACCAAAATGGACGAACTTGGTCCATGTGGATGATTCTTGGACCAAATCTCTCTTCGTTGGTCTCAAACTTCTCCACATGGTTTAATGTGTCATATTACATCAATCTATGCTTGACATTTGGCTTCGGTCAACTTTGAAGCTTGTCGAAACGAAGAAGGACCAAAATGGACGAACTTGGTCCATGTGGATGATTCTTGGACCAAATCTCTCTTCGTTGGTCTCAAACTTCTCCACATGGTTTAATGTGTCATATTACATCAATCTATGCTTGACATTTGGCTTCGGTCAACTTTGAAGCTTGTCGAAACGAAGAAGGACCAAAATGGACGAACTTGGTCCATGTGGATGATTCTTGGACCAAATCTCTCTTCGTTGGTCTCAAACTTCTCCACATGGTTTAATGTGTCATATTACATCAATCTATGCTTGACATTTGGCTTCGGTCAACTTTGAAGCTTGTCGAAACGAAGAAGGACCAAAATGGACGAACTTGGTCCATGTGGATGATTCTTGGACCAAATCTCTCTTCGTTGGTCTCAAACTTCTCCACATGGTTTAATGTGTCATATTACATCAATCTATGCTTGACATTTGGCTTCGGTCAACTTTGAAGCTTGTCGAAACGAAGAAGGACCAAAATGGACGAACTTGGTCCATGTGGATGATTCTTGGACCAAATCTCTCTTCGTTGGTCTCAAACTTCTCCACATGGTTTAATGTGTCATATTACATCAATCTATGCTTGACATTTGGCTTCGGTCAACTTTGAAGCTTGTCGAAACGAAGAAGGACCAAAATGGACGAACTTGGTCCATGTGGATGATTCTTGGACCAAATCTCTCTTCGTTGGTCTCAAACTTCTCCACATGGTTTAATGTGTCATATTACATCAATCTATGCTTGACATTTGGCTTCGGTCAACTTTGAAGCTTGTCGAAACGAAGAAGGACCAAAATGGACGAACTTGGTCCATGTGGATGATTCTTGGACCAAATCTCTCTTCGTTGGTCTCAAACTTCTCCACATGGTTTAATGTGTCATATTACATCAATCTATGCTTGACATTTGGCTTCGGTCAACTTTGAAGCTTGTCGAAACGAAGAAGGACCAAAATGGACGAACTTGGTCCATGTGGATGATTCTTGGACCAAATCTCTCTTCGTTGGTCTCAAACTTCTCCACATGGTTTAATGTGTCATATTACATCAATCTATGCTTGACATTTGGCTTCGGTCAACTTTGAAGCTTGTCGAAACGAAGAAGGACCAAAATGGACGAACTTGGTCCATGTGGATGATTCTTGGACCAAATCTCTCTTCGTTGGTCTCAAACTTCTCCACATGGTTTAATGTGTCATATTACATCAATCTATGCTTGACATTTGGCTTCGGTCAACTTTGAAGCTTGTCGAAACGAAGAAGGACCAAAATGGACGAACTTGGTCCATGTGGATGATTCTTGGACCAAATCTCTCTTCGTTGGTCTCAAACTTCTCCACATGGTTTAATGTGTCATATTACATCAATCTATGCTTGACATTTGGCTTCGGTCAACTTTGAAGCTTGTCGAAACGAAGAAGGACCAAAATGGACGAACTTGGTCCATGTGGATGATTCTTGGACCAAATCTCTCTTCGTTGGTCTCAAACTTCTCCACATGGTTTAATGTGTCATATTACATCAATCTATGCTTGACATTTGGCTTCGGTCAACTTTGAAGCTTGTCGAAACGAAGAAGGACCAAAATGGACGAACTTGGTCCATGTGGATGATTCTTGGACCAAATCTCTCTTCGTTGGTCTCAAACTTCTCCACATGGTTTAATGTGTCATATTACATCAATCTATGCTTGACATTTGGCTTCGGTCAACTTTGAAGCTTGTCGAAACGAAGAAGGACCAAAATGGACGAACTTGGTCCATGTGGATGATTCTTGGACCAAATCTCTCTTCGTTGGTCTCAAACTTCTCCACATGGTTTAATGTGTCATATTACATCAATCTATGCTTGACATTTGGCTTCGGTCAACTTTGAAGCTTGTCGAAACGAAGAAGGACCAAAATGGACGAACTTGGTCCATGTGGATGATTCTTGGACCAAATCTCTCTTCGTTGGTCTCAAACTTCTCCACATGGTTTAATGTGTCATATTACATCAATCTATGCTTGACATTTGGCTTCGGTCAACTTTGAAGCTTGTCGAAACGAAGAAGGACCAAAATGGACGAACTTGGTCCATGTGGATGATTCTTGGACCAAATCTCTCTTCGTTGGTCTCAAACTTCTCCACATGGTTTAATGTGTCATATTACATCAATCTATGCTTGACATTTGGCTTCGGTCAACTTTGAAGCTTGTCGAAACGAAGAAGGACCAAAATGGACGAACTTGGTCCATGTGGATGATTCTTGGACCAAATCTCTCTTCGTTGGTCTCAAACTTCTCCACATGGTTTAATGTGTCATATTACATCAATCTATGCTTGACATTTGGCTTCGGTCAACTTTGAAGCTTGTCGAAACGAAGAAGGACCAAAATGGACGAACTTGGTCCATGTGGATGATTCTTGGACCAAATCTCTCTTCGTTGGTCTCAAACTTCTCCACATGGTTTAATGTGTCATATTACATCAATCTATGCTTGACATTTGGCTTCGGTCAACTTTGAAGCTTGTCGAAACGAAGAAGGACCAAAATGGACGAACTTGGTCCATGTGGATGATTCTTGGACCAAATCTCTCTTCGTTGGTCTCAAACTTCTCCACATGGTTTAATGTGTCATATTACATCAATCTATGCTTGACATTTGGCTTCGGTCAACTTTGAAGCTTGTCGAAACGAAGAAGGACCAAAATGGACGAACTTGGTCCATGTGGATGATTCTTGGACCAAATCTCTCTTCGTTGGTCTCAAACTTCTCCACATGGTTTAATGTGTCATATTACATCAATCTATGCTTGACATTTGGCTTCGGTCAACTTTGAAGCTTGTCGAAACGAAGAAGGACCAAAATGGACGAACTTGGTCCATGTGGATGATTCTTGGACCAAATCTCTCTTCGTTGGTCTCAAACTTCTCCACATGGTTTAATGTGTCATATTACATCAATCTATGCTTGACATTTGGCTTCGGTCAACTTTGAAGCTTGTCGAAACGAAGAAGGACCAAAATGGACGAACTTGGTCCATGTGGATGATTCTTGGACCAAATCTCTCTTCGTTGGTCTCAAACTTCTCCACATGGTTTAATGTGTCATATTACATCAATCTATGCTTGACATTTGGCTTCGGTCAACTTTGAAGCTTGTCGAAACGAAGAAGGACCAAAATGGACGAACTTGGTCCATGTGGATGATTCTTGGACCAAATCTCTCTTCGTTGGTCTCAAACTTCTCCACATGGTTTAATGTGTCATATTACATCAATCTATGCTTGACATTTGGCTTCGGTCAACTTTGAAGCTTGTCGAAACGAAGAAGGACCAAAATGGACGAACTTGGTCCATGTGGATGATTCTTGGACCAAATCTCTCTTCGTTGGTCTCAAACTTCTCCACATGGTTTAATGTGTCATATTACATCAATCTATGCTTGACATTTGGCTTCGGTCAACTTTGAAGCTTGTCGAAACGAAGAAGGACCAAAATGGACGAACTTGGTCCATGTGGATGATTCTTGGACCAAATCTCTCTTCGTTGGTCTCAAACTTCTCCACATGGTTTAATGTGTCATATTACATCAATCTATGCTTGACATTTGGCTTCGGTCAACTTTGAAGCTTGTCGAAACGAAGAAGGACCAAAATGGACGAACTTGGTCCATGTGGATGATTCTTGGACCAAATCTCTCTTCGTTGGTCTCAAACTTCTCCACATGGTTTAATGTGTCATATTACATCAATCTATGCTTGACATTTGGCTTCGGTCAACTTTGAAGCTTGTCGAAACGAAGAAGGACCAAAATGGACGAACTTGGTCCATGTGGATGATTCTTGGACCAAATCTCTCTTCGTTGGTCTCAAACTTCTCCACATGGTTTAATGTGTCATATTACATCAATCTATGCTTGACATTTGGCTTCGGTCAACTTTGAAGCTTGTCGAAACGAAGAAGGACCAAAATGGACGAACTTGGTCCATGTGGATGATTCTTGGACCAAATCTCTCTTCGTTGGTCTCAAACTTCTCCACATGGTTTAATGTGTCATATTACATCAATCTATGCTTGACATTTGGCTTCGGTCAACTTTGAAGCTTGTCGAAACGAAGAAGGACCAAAATGGACGAACTTGGTCCATGTGGATGATTCTTGGACCAAATCTCTCTTCGTTGGTCTCAAACTTCTCCACATGGTTTAATGTGTCATATTACATCAATCTATGCTTGACATTTGGCTTCGGTCAACTTTGAAGCTTGTCGAAACGAAGAAGGACCAAAATGGACGAACTTGGTCCATGTGGATGATTCTTGGACCAAATCTCTCTTCGTTGGTCTCAAACTTCTCCACATGGTTTAATGTGTCATATTACATCAATCTATGCTTGACATTTGGCTTCGGTCAACTTTGAAGCTTGTCGAAACGAAGAAGGACCAAAATGGACGAACTTGGTCCATGTGGATGATTCTTGGACCAAATCTCTCTTCGTTGGTCTCAAACTTCTCCACATGGTTTAATGTGTCATATTACATCAATCTATGCTTGACATTTGGCTTCGGTCAACTTTGAAGCTTGTCGAAACGAAGAAGGACCAAAATGGACGAACTTGGTCCATGTGGATGATTCTTGGACCAAATCTCTCTTCGTTGGTCTCAAACTTCTCCACATGGTTTAATGTGTCATATTACATCAATCTATGCTTGACATTTGGCTTCGGTCAACTTTGAAGCTTGTCGAAACGAAGAAGGACCAAAATGGACGAACTTGGTCCATGTGGATGATTCTTGGACCAAATCTCTCTTCGTTGGTCTCAAACTTCTCCACATGGTTTAATGTGTCATATTACATCAATCTATGCTTGACATTTGGCTTCGGTCAACTTTGAAGCTTGTCGAAACGAAGAAGGACCAAAATGGACGAACTTGGTCCATGTGGATGATTCTTGGACCAAATCTCTCTTCGTTGGTCTCAAACTTCTCCACATGGTTTAATGTGTCATATTACATCAATCTATGCTTGACATTTGGCTTCGGTCAACTTTGAAGCTTGTCGAAACGAAGAAGGACCAAAATGGACGAACTTGGTCCATGTGGATGATTCTTGGACCAAATCTCTCTTCGTTGGTCTCAAACTTCTCCACATGGTTTAATGTGTCATATTACATCAATCTATGCTTGACATTTGGCTTCGGTCAACTTTGAAGCTTGTCGAAACGAAGAAGGACCAAAATGGACGAACTTGGTCCATGTGGATGATTCTTGGACCAAATCTCTCTTCGTTGGTCTCAAACTTCTCCACATGGTTTAATGTGTCATATTACATCAATCTATGCTTGACATTTGGCTTCGGTCAACTTTGAAGCTTGTCGAAACGAAGAAGGACCAAAATGGACGAACTTGGTCCATGTGGATGATTCTTGGACCAAATCTCTCTTCGTTGGTCTCAAACTTCTCCACATGGTTTAATGTGTCATATTACATCAATCTATGCTTGACATTTGGCTTCGGTCAACTTTGAAGCTTGTCGAAACGAAGAAGGACCAAAATGGACGAACTTGGTCCATGTGGATGATTCTTGGACCAAATCTCTCTTCGTTGGTCTCAAACTTCTCCACATGGTTTAATGTGTCATATTACATCAATCTATGCTTGACATTTGGCTTCGGTCAACTTTGAAGCTTGTCGAAACGAAGAAGGACCAAAATGGACGAACTTGGTCCATGTGGATGATTCTTGGACCAAATCTCTCTTCGTTGGTCTCAAACTTCTCCACATGGTTTAATGTGTCATATTACATCAATCTATGCTTGACATTTGGCTTCGGTCAACTTTGAAGCTTGTCGAAACGAAGAAGGACCAAAATGGACGAACTTGGTCCATGTGGATGATTCTTGGACCAAATCTCTCTTCGTTGGTCTCAAACTTCTCCACATGGTTTAATGTGTCATATTACATCAATCTATGCTTGACATTTGGCTTCGGTCAACTTTGAAGCTTGTCGAAACGAAGAAGGACCAAAATGGACGAACTTGGTCCATGTGGATGATTCTTGGACCAAATCTCTCTTCGTTGGTCTCAAACTTCTCCACATGGTTTAATGTGTCATATTACATCAATCTATGCTTGACATTTGGCTTCGGTCAACTTTGAAGCTTGTCGAAACGAAGAAGGACCAAAATGGACGAACTTGGTCCATGTGGATGATTCTTGGACCAAATCTCTCTTCGTTGGTCTCAAACTTCTCCACATGGTTTAATGTGTCATATTACATCAATCTATGCTTGACATTTGGCTTCGGTCAACTTTGAAGCTTGTCGAAACGAAGAAGGACCAAAATGGACGAACTTGGTCCATGTGGATGATTCTTGGACCAAATCTCTCTTCGTTGGTCTCAAACTTCTCCACATGGTTTAATGTGTCATATTACATCAATCTATGCTTGACATTTGGCTTCGGTCAACTTTGAAGCTTGTCGAAACGAAGAAGGACCAAAATGGACGAACTTGGTCCATGTGGATGATTCTTGGACCAAATCTCTCTTCGTTGGTCTCAAACTTCTCCACATGGTTTAATGTGTCATATTACATCAATCTATGCTTGACATTTGGCTTCGGTCAACTTTGAAGCTTGTCGAAACGAAGAAGGACCAAAATGGACGAACTTGGTCCATGTGGATGATTCTTGGACCAAATCTCTCTTCGTTGGTCTCAAACTTCTCCACATGGTTTAATGTGTCATATTACATCAATCTATGCTTGACATTTGGCTTCGGTCAACTTTGAAGCTTGTCGAAACGAAGAAGGACCAAAATGGACGAACTTGGTCCATGTGGATGATTCTTGGACCAAATCTCTCTTCGTTGGTCTCAAACTTCTCCACATGGTTTAATGTGTCATATTACATCAATCTATGCTTGACATTTGGCTTCGGTCAACTTTGAAGCTTGTCGAAACGAAGAAGGACCAAAATGGACGAACTTGGTCCATGTGGATGATTCTTGGACCAAATCTCTCTTCGTTGGTCTCAAACTTCTCCACATGGTTTAATGTGTCATATTACATCAATCTATGCTTGACATTTGGCTTCGGTCAACTTTGAAGCTTGTCGAAACGAAGAAGGACCAAAATGGACGAACTTGGTCCATGTGGATGATTCTTGGACCAAATCTCTCTTCGTTGGTCTCAAACTTCTCCACATGGTTTAATGTGTCATATTACATCAATCTATGCTTGACATTTGGCTTCGGTCAACTTTGAAGCTTGTCGAAACGAAGAAGGACCAAAATGGACGAACTTGGTCCATGTGGATGATTCTTGGACCAAATCTCTCTTCGTTGGTCTCAAACTTCTCCACATGGTTTAATGTGTCATATTACATCAATCTATGCTTGACATTTGGCTTCGGTCAACTTTGAAGCTTGTCGAAACGAAGAAGGACCAAAATGGACGAACTTGGTCCATGTGGATGATTCTTGGACCAAATCTCTCTTCGTTGGTCTCAAACTTCTCCACATGGTTTAATGTGTCATATTACATCAATCTATGCTTGACATTTGGCTTCGGTCAACTTTGAAGCTTGTCGAAACGAAGAAGGACCAAAATGGACGAACTTGGTCCATGTGGATGATTCTTGGACCAAATCTCTCTTCGTTGGTCTCAAACTTCTCCACATGGTTTAATGTGTCATATTACATCAATCTATGCTTGACATTTGGCTTCGGTCAACTTTGAAGCTTGTCGAAACGAAGAAGGACCAAAATGGACGAACTTGGTCCATGTGGATGATTCTTGGACCAAATCTCTCTTCGTTGGTCTCAAACTTCTCCACATGGTTTAATGTGTCATATTACATCAATCTATGCTTGACATTTGGCTTCGGTCAACTTTGAAGCTTGTCGAAACGAAGAAGGACCAAAATGGACGAACTTGGTCCATGTGGATGATTCTTGGACCAAATCTCTCTTCGTTGGTCTCAAACTTCTCCACATGGTTTAATGTGTCATATTACATCAATCTATGCTTGACATTTGGCTTCGGTCAACTTTGAAGCTTGTCGAAACGAAGAAGGACCAAAATGGACGAACTTGGTCCATGTGGATGATTCTTGGACCAAATCTCTCTTCGTTGGTCTCAAACTTCTCCACATGGTTTAATGTGTCATATTACATCAATCTATGCTTGACATTTGGCTTCGGTCAACTTTGAAGCTTGTCGAAACGAAGAAGGACCAAAATGGACGAACTTGGTCCATGTGGATGATTCTTGGACCAAATCTCTCTTCGTTGGTCTCAAACTTCTCCACATGGTTTAATGTGTCATATTACATCAATCTATGCTTGACATTTGGCTTCGGTCAACTTTGAAGCTTGTCGAAACGAAGAAGGACCAAAATGGACGAACTTGGTCCATGTGGATGATTCTTGGACCAAATCTCTCTTCGTTGGTCTCAAACTTCTCCACATGGTTTAATGTGTCATATTACATCAATCTATGCTTGACATTTGGCTTCGGTCAACTTTGAAGCTTGTCGAAACGAAGAAGGACCAAAATGGACGAACTTGGTCCATGTGGATGATTCTTGGACCAAATCTCTCTTCGTTGGTCTCAAACTTCTCCACATGGTTTAATGTGTCATATTACATCAATCTATGCTTGACATTTGGCTTCGGTCAACTTTGAAGCTTGTCGAAACGAAGAAGGACCAAAATGGACGAACTTGGTCCATGTGGATGATTCTTGGACCAAATCTCTCTTCGTTGGTCTCAAACTTCTCCACATGGTTTAATGTGTCATATTACATCAATCTATGCTTGACATTTGGCTTCGGTCAACTTTGAAGCTTGTCGAAACGAAGAAGGACCAAAATGGACGAACTTGGTCCATGTGGATGATTCTTGGACCAAATCTCTCTTCGTTGGTCTCAAACTTCTCCACATGGTTTAATGTGTCATATTACATCAATCTATGCTTGACATTTGGCTTCGGTCAACTTTGAAGCTTGTCGAAACGAAGAAGGACCAAAATGGACGAACTTGGTCCATGTGGATGATTCTTGGACCAAATCTCTCTTCGTTGGTCTCAAACTTCTCCACATGGTTTAATGTGTCATATTACATCAATCTATGCTTGACATTTGGCTTCGGTCAACTTTGAAGCTTGTCGAAACGAAGAAGGACCAAAATGGACGAACTTGGTCCATGTGGATGATTCTTGGACCAAATCTCTCTTCGTTGGTCTCAAACTTCTCCACATGGTTTAATGTGTCATATTACATCAATCTATGCTTGACATTTGGCTTCGGTCAACTTTGAAGCTTGTCGAAACGAAGAAGGACCAAAATGGACGAACTTGGTCCATGTGGATGATTCTTGGACCAAATCTCTCTTCGTTGGTCTCAAACTTCTCCACATGGTTTAATGTGTCATATTACATCAATCTATGCTTGACATTTGGCTTCGGTCAACTTTGAAGCTTGTCGAAACGAAGAAGGACCAAAATGGACGAACTTGGTCCATGTGGATGATTCTTGGACCAAATCTCTCTTCGTTGGTCTCAAACTTCTCCACATGGTTTAATGTGTCATATTACATCAATCTATGCTTGACATTTGGCTTCGGTCAACTTTGAAGCTTGTCGAAACGAAGAAGGACCAAAATGGACGAACTTGGTCCATGTGGATGATTCTTGGACCAAATCTCTCTTCGTTGGTCTCAAACTTCTCCACATGGTTTAATGTGTCATATTACATCAATCTATGCTTGACATTTGGCTTCGGTCAACTTTGAAGCTTGTCGAAACGAAGAAGGACCAAAATGGACGAACTTGGTCCATGTGGATGATTCTTGGACCAAATCTCTCTTCGTTGGTCTCAAACTTCTCCACATGGTTTAATGTGTCATATTACATCAATCTATGCTTGACATTTGGCTTCGGTCAACTTTGAAGCTTGTCGAAACGAAGAAGGACCAAAATGGACGAACTTGGTCCATGTGGATGATTCTTGGACCAAATCTCTCTTCGTTGGTCTCAAACTTCTCCACATGGTTTAATGTGTCATATTACATCAATCTATGCTTGACATTTGGCTTCGGTCAACTTTGAAGCTTGTCGAAACGAAGAAGGACCAAAATGGACGAACTTGGTCCATGTGGATGATTCTTGGACCAAATCTCTCTTCGTTGGTCTCAAACTTCTCCACATGGTTTAATGTGTCATATTACATCAATCTATGCTTGACATTTGGCTTCGGTCAACTTTGAAGCTTGTCGAAACGAAGAAGGACCAAAATGGACGAACTTGGTCCATGTGGATGATTCTTGGACCAAATCTCTCTTCGTTGGTCTCAAACTTCTCCACATGGTTTAATGTGTCATATTACATCAATCTATGCTTGACATTTGGCTTCGGTCAACTTTGAAGCTTGTCGAAACGAAGAAGGACCAAAATGGACGAACTTGGTCCATGTGGATGATTCTTGGACCAAATCTCTCTTCGTTGGTCTCAAACTTCTCCACATGGTTTAATGTGTCATATTACATCAATCTATGCTTGACATTTGGCTTCGGTCAACTTTGAAGCTTGTCGAAACGAAGAAGGACCAAAATGGACGAACTTGGTCCATGTGGATGATTCTTGGACCAAATCTCTCTTCGTTGGTCTCAAACTTCTCCACATGGTTTAATGTGTCATATTACATCAATCTATGCTTGACATTTGGCTTCGGTCAACTTTGAAGCTTGTCGAAACGAAGAAGGACCAAAATGGACGAACTTGGTCCATGTGGATGATTCTTGGACCAAATCTCTCTTCGTTGGTCTCAAACTTCTCCACATGGTTTAATGTGTCATATTACATCAATCTATGCTTGACATTTGGCTTCGGTCAACTTTGAAGCTTGTCGAAACGAAGAAGGACCAAAATGGACGAACTTGGTCCATGTGGATGATTCTTGGACCAAATCTCTCTTCGTTGGTCTCAAACTTCTCCACATGGTTTAATGTGTCATATTACATCAATCTATGCTTGACATTTGGCTTCGGTCAACTTTGAAGCTTGTCGAAACGAAGAAGGACCAAAATGGACGAACTTGGTCCATGTGGATGATTCTTGGACCAAATCTCTCTTCGTTGGTCTCAAACTTCTCCACATGGTTTAATGTGTCATATTACATCAATCTATGCTTGACATTTGGCTTCGGTCAACTTTGAAGCTTGTCGAAACGAAGAAGGACCAAAATGGACGAACTTGGTCCATGTGGATGATTCTTGGACCAAATCTCTCTTCGTTGGTCTCAAACTTCTCCACATGGTTTAATGTGTCATATTACATCAATCTATGCTTGACATTTGGCTTCGGTCAACTTTGAAGCTTGTCGAAACGAAGAAGGACCAAAATGGACGAACTTGGTCCATGTGGATGATTCTTGGACCAAATCTCTCTTCGTTGGTCTCAAACTTCTCCACATGGTTTAATGTGTCATATTACATCAATCTATGCTTGACATTTGGCTTCGGTCAACTTTGAAGCTTGTCGAAACGAAGAAGGACCAAAATGGACGAACTTGGTCCATGTGGATGATTCTTGGACCAAATCTCTCTTCGTTGGTCTCAAACTTCTCCACATGGTTTAATGTGTCATATTACATCAATCTATGCTTGACATTTGGCTTCGGTCAACTTTGAAGCTTGTCGAAACGAAGAAGGACCAAAATGGACGAACTTGGTCCATGTGGATGATTCTTGGACCAAATCTCTCTTCGTTGGTCTCAAACTTCTCCACATGGTTTAATGTGTCATATTACATCAATCTATGCTTGACATTTGGCTTCGGTCAACTTTGAAGCTTGTCGAAACGAAGAAGGACCAAAATGGACGAACTTGGTCCATGTGGATGATTCTTGGACCAAATCTCTCTTCGTTGGTCTCAAACTTCTCCACATGGTTTAATGTGTCATATTACATCAATCTATGCTTGACATTTGGCTTCGGTCAACTTTGAAGCTTGTCGAAACGAAGAAGGACCAAAATGGACGAACTTGGTCCATGTGGATGATTCTTGGACCAAATCTCTCTTCGTTGGTCTCAAACTTCTCCACATGGTTTAATGTGTCATATTACATCAATCTATGCTTGACATTTGGCTTCGGTCAACTTTGAAGCTTGTCGAAACGAAGAAGGACCAAAATGGACGAACTTGGTCCATGTGGATGATTCTTGGACCAAATCTCTCTTCGTTGGTCTCAAACTTCTCCACATGGTTTAATGTGTCATATTACATCAATCTATGCTTGACATTTGGCTTCGGTCAACTTTGAAGCTTGTCGAAACGAAGAAGGACCAAAATGGACGAACTTGGTCCATGTGGATGATTCTTGGACCAAATCTCTCTTCGTTGGTCTCAAACTTCTCCACATGGTTTAATGTGTCATATTACATCAATCTATGCTTGACATTTGGCTTCGGTCAACTTTGAAGCTTGTCGAAACGAAGAAGGACCAAAATGGACGAACTTGGTCCATGTGGATGATTCTTGGACCAAATCTCTCTTCGTTGGTCTCAAACTTCTCCACATGGTTTAATGTGTCATATTACATCAATCTATGCTTGACATTTGGCTTCGGTCAACTTTGAAGCTTGTCGAAACGAAGAAGGACCAAAATGGACGAACTTGGTCCATGTGGATGATTCTTGGACCAAATCTCTCTTCGTTGGTCTCAAACTTCTCCACATGGTTTAATGTGTCATATTACATCAATCTATGCTTGACATTTGGCTTCGGTCAACTTTGAAGCTTGTCGAAACGAAGAAGGACCAAAATGGACGAACTTGGTCCATGTGGATGATTCTTGGACCAAATCTCTCTTCGTTGGTCTCAAACTTCTCCACATGGTTTAATGTGTCATATTACATCAATCTATGCTTGACATTTGGCTTCGGTCAACTTTGAAGCTTGTCGAAACGAAGAAGGACCAAAATGGACGAACTTGGTCCATGTGGATGATTCTTGGACCAAATCTCTCTTCGTTGGTCTCAAACTTCTCCACATGGTTTAATGTGTCATATTACATCAATCTATGCTTGACATTTGGCTTCGGTCAACTTTGAAGCTTGTCGAAACGAAGAAGGACCAAAATGGACGAACTTGGTCCATGTGGATGATTCTTGGACCAAATCTCTCTTCGTTGGTCTCAAACTTCTCCACATGGTTTAATGTGTCATATTACATCAATCTATGCTTGACATTTGGCTTCGGTCAACTTTGAAGCTTGTCGAAACGAAGAAGGACCAAAATGGACGAACTTGGTCCATGTGGATGATTCTTGGACCAAATCTCTCTTCGTTGGTCTCAAACTTCTCCACATGGTTTAATGTGTCATATTACATCAATCTATGCTTGACATTTGGCTTCGGTCAACTTTGAAGCTTGTCGAAACGAAGAAGGACCAAAATGGACGAACTTGGTCCATGTGGATGATTCTTGGACCAAATCTCTCTTCGTTGGTCTCAAACTTCTCCACATGGTTTAATGTGTCATATTACATCAATCTATGCTTGACATTTGGCTTCGGTCAACTTTGAAGCTTGTCGAAACGAAGAAGGACCAAAATGGACGAACTTGGTCCATGTGGATGATTCTTGGACCAAATCTCTCTTCGTTGGTCTCAAACTTCTCCACATGGTTTAATGTGTCATATTACATCAATCTATGCTTGACATTTGGCTTCGGTCAACTTTGAAGCTTGTCGAAACGAAGAAGGACCAAAATGGACGAACTTGGTCCATGTGGATGATTCTTGGACCAAATCTCTCTTCGTTGGTCTCAAACTTCTCCACATGGTTTAATGTGTCATATTACATCAATCTATGCTTGACATTTGGCTTCGGTCAACTTTGAAGCTTGTCGAAACGAAGAAGGACCAAAATGGACGAACTTGGTCCATGTGGATGATTCTTGGACCAAATCTCTCTTCGTTGGTCTCAAACTTCTCCACATGGTTTAATGTGTCATATTACATCAATCTATGCTTGACATTTGGCTTCGGTCAACTTTGAAGCTTGTCGAAACGAAGAAGGACCAAAATGGACGAACTTGGTCCATGTGGATGATTCTTGGACCAAATCTCTCTTCGTTGGTCTCAAACTTCTCCACATGGTTTAATGTGTCATATTACATCAATCTATGCTTGACATTTGGCTTCGGTCAACTTTGAAGCTTGTCGAAACGAAGAAGGACCAAAATGGACGAACTTGGTCCATGTGGATGATTCTTGGACCAAATCTCTCTTCGTTGGTCTCAAACTTCTCCACATGGTTTAATGTGTCATATTACATCAATCTATGCTTGACATTTGGCTTCGGTCAACTTTGAAGCTTGTCGAAACGAAGAAGGACCAAAATGGACGAACTTGGTCCATGTGGATGATTCTTGGACCAAATCTCTCTTCGTTGGTCTCAAACTTCTCCACATGGTTTAATGTGTCATATTACATCAATCTATGCTTGACATTTGGCTTCGGTCAACTTTGAAGCTTGTCGAAACGAAGAAGGACCAAAATGGACGAACTTGGTCCATGTGGATGATTCTTGGACCAAATCTCTCTTCGTTGGTCTCAAACTTCTCCACATGGTTTAATGTGTCATATTACATCAATCTATGCTTGACATTTGGCTTCGGTCAACTTTGAAGCTTGTCGAAACGAAGAAGGACCAAAATGGACGAACTTGGTCCATGTGGATGATTCTTGGACCAAATCTCTCTTCGTTGGTCTCAAACTTCTCCACATGGTTTAATGTGTCATATTACATCAATCTATGCTTGACATTTGGCTTCGGTCAACTTTGAAGCTTGTCGAAACGAAGAAGGACCAAAATGGACGAACTTGGTCCATGTGGATGATTCTTGGACCAAATCTCTCTTCGTTGGTCTCAAACTTCTCCACATGGTTTAATGTGTCATATTACATCAATCTATGCTTGACATTTGGCTTCGGTCAACTTTGAAGCTTGTCGAAACGAAGAAGGACCAAAATGGACGAACTTGGTCCATGTGGATGATTCTTGGACCAAATCTCTCTTCGTTGGTCTCAAACTTCTCCACATGGTTTAATGTGTCATATTACATCAATCTATGCTTGACATTTGGCTTCGGTCAACTTTGAAGCTTGTCGAAACGAAGAAGGACCAAAATGGACGAACTTGGTCCATGTGGATGATTCTTGGACCAAATCTCTCTTCGTTGGTCTCAAACTTCTCCACATGGTTTAATGTGTCATATTACATCAATCTATGCTTGACATTTGGCTTCGGTCAACTTTGAAGCTTGTCGAAACGAAGAAGGACCAAAATGGACGAACTTGGTCCATGTGGATGATTCTTGGACCAAATCTCTCTTCGTTGGTCTCAAACTTCTCCACATGGTTTAATGTGTCATATTACATCAATCTATGCTTGACATTTGGCTTCGGTCAACTTTGAAGCTTGTCGAAACGAAGAAGGACCAAAATGGACGAACTTGGTCCATGTGGATGATTCTTGGACCAAATCTCTCTTCGTTGGTCTCAAACTTCTCCACATGGTTTAATGTGTCATATTACATCAATCTATGCTTGACATTTGGCTTCGGTCAACTTTGAAGCTTGTCGAAACGAAGAAGGACCAAAATGGACGAACTTGGTCCATGTGGATGATTCTTGGACCAAATCTCTCTTCGTTGGTCTCAAACTTCTCCACATGGTTTAATGTGTCATATTACATCAATCTATGCTTGACATTTGGCTTCGGTCAACTTTGAAGCTTGTCGAAACGAAGAAGGACCAAAATGGACGAACTTGGTCCATGTGGATGATTCTTGGACCAAATCTCTCTTCGTTGGTCTCAAACTTCTCCACATGGTTTAATGTGTCATATTACATCAATCTATGCTTGACATTTGGCTTCGGTCAACTTTGAAGCTTGTCGAAACGAAGAAGGACCAAAATGGACGAACTTGGTCCATGTGGATGATTCTTGGACCAAATCTCTCTTCGTTGGTCTCAAACTTCTCCACATGGTTTAATGTGTCATATTACATCAATCTATGCTTGACATTTGGCTTCGGTCAACTTTGAAGCTTGTCGAAACGAAGAAGGACCAAAATGGACGAACTTGGTCCATGTGGATGATTCTTGGACCAAATCTCTCTTCGTTGGTCTCAAACTTCTCCACATGGTTTAATGTGTCATATTACATCAATCTATGCTTGACATTTGGCTTCGGTCAACTTTGAAGCTTGTCGAAACGAAGAAGGACCAAAATGGACGAACTTGGTCCATGTGGATGATTCTTGGACCAAATCTCTCTTCGTTGGTCTCAAACTTCTCCACATGGTTTAATGTGTCATATTACATCAATCTATGCTTGACATTTGGCTTCGGTCAACTTTGAAGCTTGTCGAAACGAAGAAGGACCAAAATGGACGAACTTGGTCCATGTGGATGATTCTTGGACCAAATCTCTCTTCGTTGGTCTCAAACTTCTCCACATGGTTTAATGTGTCATATTACATCAATCTATGCTTGACATTTGGCTTCGGTCAACTTTGAAGCTTGTCGAAACGAAGAAGGACCAAAATGGACGAACTTGGTCCATGTGGATGATTCTTGGACCAAATCTCTCTTCGTTGGTCTCAAACTTCTCCACATGGTTTAATGTGTCATATTACATCAATCTATGCTTGACATTTGGCTTCGGTCAACTTTGAAGCTTGTCGAAACGAAGAAGGACCAAAATGGACGAACTTGGTCCATGTGGATGATTCTTGGACCAAATCTCTCTTCGTTGGTCTCAAACTTCTCCACATGGTTTAATGTGTCATATTACATCAATCTATGCTTGACATTTGGCTTCGGTCAACTTTGAAGCTTGTCGAAACGAAGAAGGACCAAAATGGACGAACTTGGTCCATGTGGATGATTCTTGGACCAAATCTCTCTTCGTTGGTCTCAAACTTCTCCACATGGTTTAATGTGTCATATTACATCAATCTATGCTTGACATTTGGCTTCGGTCAACTTTGAAGCTTGTCGAAACGAAGAAGGACCAAAATGGACGAACTTGGTCCATGTGGATGATTCTTGGACCAAATCTCTCTTCGTTGGTCTCAAACTTCTCCACATGGTTTAATGTGTCATATTACATCAATCTATGCTTGACATTTGGCTTCGGTCAACTTTGAAGCTTGTCGAAACGAAGAAGGACCAAAATGGACGAACTTGGTCCATGTGGATGATTCTTGGACCAAATCTCTCTTCGTTGGTCTCAAACTTCTCCACATGGTTTAATGTGTCATATTACATCAATCTATGCTTGACATTTGGCTTCGGTCAACTTTGAAGCTTGTCGAAACGAAGAAGGACCAAAATGGACGAACTTGGTCCATGTGGATGATTCTTGGACCAAATCTCTCTTCGTTGGTCTCAAACTTCTCCACATGGTTTAATGTGTCATATTACATCAATCTATGCTTGACATTTGGCTTCGGTCAACTTTGAAGCTTGTCGAAACGAAGAAGGACCAAAATGGACGAACTTGGTCCATGTGGATGATTCTTGGACCAAATCTCTCTTCGTTGGTCTCAAACTTCTCCACATGGTTTAATGTGTCATATTACATCAATCTATGCTTGACATTTGGCTTCGGTCAACTTTGAAGCTTGTCGAAACGAAGAAGGACCAAAATGGACGAACTTGGTCCATGTGGATGATTCTTGGACCAAATCTCTCTTCGTTGGTCTCAAACTTCTCCACATGGTTTAATGTGTCATATTACATCAATCTATGCTTGACATTTGGCTTCGGTCAACTTTGAAGCTTGTCGAAACGAAGAAGGACCAAAATGGACGAACTTGGTCCATGTGGATGATTCTTGGACCAAATCTCTCTTCGTTGGTCTCAAACTTCTCCACATGGTTTAATGTGTCATATTACATCAATCTATGCTTGACATTTGGCTTCGGTCAACTTTGAAGCTTGTCGAAACGAAGAAGGACCAAAATGGACGAACTTGGTCCATGTGGATGATTCTTGGACCAAATCTCTCTTCGTTGGTCTCAAACTTCTCCACATGGTTTAATGTGTCATATTACATCAATCTATGCTTGACATTTGGCTTCGGTCAACTTTGAAGCTTGTCGAAACGAAGAAGGACCAAAATGGACGAACTTGGTCCATGTGGATGATTCTTGGACCAAATCTCTCTTCGTTGGTCTCAAACTTCTCCACATGGTTTAATGTGTCATATTACATCAATCTATGCTTGACATTTGGCTTCGGTCAACTTTGAAGCTTGTCGAAACGAAGAAGGACCAAAATGGACGAACTTGGTCCATGTGGATGATTCTTGGACCAAATCTCTCTTCGTTGGTCTCAAACTTCTCCACATGGTTTAATGTGTCATATTACATCAATCTATGCTTGACATTTGGCTTCGGTCAACTTTGAAGCTTGTCGAAACGAAGAAGGACCAAAATGGACGAACTTGGTCCATGTGGATGATTCTTGGACCAAATCTCTCTTCGTTGGTCTCAAACTTCTCCACATGGTTTAATGTGTCATATTACATCAATCTATGCTTGACATTTGGCTTCGGTCAACTTTGAAGCTTGTCGAAACGAAGAAGGACCAAAATGGACGAACTTGGTCCATGTGGATGATTCTTGGACCAAATCTCTCTTCGTTGGTCTCAAACTTCTCCACATGGTTTAATGTGTCATATTACATCAATCTATGCTTGACATTTGGCTTCGGTCAACTTTGAAGCTTGTCGAAACGAAGAAGGACCAAAATGGACGAACTTGGTCCATGTGGATGATTCTTGGACCAAATCTCTCTTCGTTGGTCTCAAACTTCTCCACATGGTTTAATGTGTCATATTACATCAATCTATGCTTGACATTTGGCTTCGGTCAACTTTGAAGCTTGTCGAAACGAAGAAGGACCAAAATGGACGAACTTGGTCCATGTGGATGATTCTTGGACCAAATCTCTCTTCGTTGGTCTCAAACTTCTCCACATGGTTTAATGTGTCATATTACATCAATCTATGCTTGACATTTGGCTTCGGTCAACTTTGAAGCTTGTCGAAACGAAGAAGGACCAAAATGGACGAACTTGGTCCATGTGGATGATTCTTGGACCAAATCTCTCTTCGTTGGTCTCAAACTTCTCCACATGGTTTAATGTGTCATATTACATCAATCTATGCTTGACATTTGGCTTCGGTCAACTTTGAAGCTTGTCGAAACGAAGAAGGACCAAAATGGACGAACTTGGTCCATGTGGATGATTCTTGGACCAAATCTCTCTTCGTTGGTCTCAAACTTCTCCACATGGTTTAATGTGTCATATTACATCAATCTATGCTTGACATTTGGCTTCGGTCAACTTTGAAGCTTGTCGAAACGAAGAAGGACCAAAATGGACGAACTTGGTCCATGTGGATGATTCTTGGACCAAATCTCTCTTCGTTGGTCTCAAACTTCTCCACATGGTTTAATGTGTCATATTACATCAATCTATGCTTGACATTTGGCTTCGGTCAACTTTGAAGCTTGTCGAAACGAAGAAGGACCAAAATGGACGAACTTGGTCCATGTGGATGATTCTTGGACCAAATCTCTCTTCGTTGGTCTCAAACTTCTCCACATGGTTTAATGTGTCATATTACATCAATCTATGCTTGACATTTGGCTTCGGTCAACTTTGAAGCTTGTCGAAACGAAGAAGGACCAAAATGGACGAACTTGGTCCATGTGGATGATTCTTGGACCAAATCTCTCTTCGTTGGTCTCAAACTTCTCCACATGGTTTAATGTGTCATATTACATCAATCTATGCTTGACATTTGGCTTCGGTCAACTTTGAAGCTTGTCGAAACGAAGAAGGACCAAAATGGACGAACTTGGTCCATGTGGATGATTCTTGGACCAAATCTCTCTTCGTTGGTCTCAAACTTCTCCACATGGTTTAATGTGTCATATTACATCAATCTATGCTTGACATTTGGCTTCGGTCAACTTTGAAGCTTGTCGAAACGAAGAAGGACCAAAATGGACGAACTTGGTCCATGTGGATGATTCTTGGACCAAATCTCTCTTCGTTGGTCTCAAACTTCTCCACATGGTTTAATGTGTCATATTACATCAATCTATGCTTGACATTTGGCTTCGGTCAACTTTGAAGCTTGTCGAAACGAAGAAGGACCAAAATGGACGAACTTGGTCCATGTGGATGATTCTTGGACCAAATCTCTCTTCGTTGGTCTCAAACTTCTCCACATGGTTTAATGTGTCATATTACATCAATCTATGCTTGACATTTGGCTTCGGTCAACTTTGAAGCTTGTCGAAACGAAGAAGGACCAAAATGGACGAACTTGGTCCATGTGGATGATTCTTGGACCAAATCTCTCTTCGTTGGTCTCAAACTTCTCCACATGGTTTAATGTGTCATATTACATCAATCTATGCTTGACATTTGGCTTCGGTCAACTTTGAAGCTTGTCGAAACGAAGAAGGACCAAAATGGACGAACTTGGTCCATGTGGATGATTCTTGGACCAAATCTCTCTTCGTTGGTCTCAAACTTCTCCACATGGTTTAATGTGTCATATTACATCAATCTATGCTTGACATTTGGCTTCGGTCAACTTTGAAGCTTGTCGAAACGAAGAAGGACCAAAATGGACGAACTTGGTCCATGTGGATGATTCTTGGACCAAATCTCTCTTCGTTGGTCTCAAACTTCTCCACATGGTTTAATGTGTCATATTACATCAATCTATGCTTGACATTTGGCTTCGGTCAACTTTGAAGCTTGTCGAAACGAAGAAGGACCAAAATGGACGAACTTGGTCCATGTGGATGATTCTTGGACCAAATCTCTCTTCGTTGGTCTCAAACTTCTCCACATGGTTTAATGTGTCATATTACATCAATCTATGCTTGACATTTGGCTTCGGTCAACTTTGAAGCTTGTCGAAACGAAGAAGGACCAAAATGGACGAACTTGGTCCATGTGGATGATTCTTGGACCAAATCTCTCTTCGTTGGTCTCAAACTTCTCCACATGGTTTAATGTGTCATATTACATCAATCTATGCTTGACATTTGGCTTCGGTCAACTTTGAAGCTTGTCGAAACGAAGAAGGACCAAAATGGACGAACTTGGTCCATGTGGATGATTCTTGGACCAAATCTCTCTTCGTTGGTCTCAAACTTCTCCACATGGTTTAATGTGTCATATTACATCAATCTATGCTTGACATTTGGCTTCGGTCAACTTTGAAGCTTGTCGAAACGAAGAAGGACCAAAATGGACGAACTTGGTCCATGTGGATGATTCTTGGACCAAATCTCTCTTCGTTGGTCTCAAACTTCTCCACATGGTTTAATGTGTCATATTACATCAATCTATGCTTGACATTTGGCTTCGGTCAACTTTGAAGCTTGTCGAAACGAAGAAGGACCAAAATGGACGAACTTGGTCCATGTGGATGATTCTTGGACCAAATCTCTCTTCGTTGGTCTCAAACTTCTCCACATGGTTTAATGTGTCATATTACATCAATCTATGCTTGACATTTGGCTTCGGTCAACTTTGAAGCTTGTCGAAACGAAGAAGGACCAAAATGGACGAACTTGGTCCATGTGGATGATTCTTGGACCAAATCTCTCTTCGTTGGTCTCAAACTTCTCCACATGGTTTAATGTGTCATATTACATCAATCTATGCTTGACATTTGGCTTCGGTCAACTTTGAAGCTTGTCGAAACGAAGAAGGACCAAAATGGACGAACTTGGTCCATGTGGATGATTCTTGGACCAAATCTCTCTTCGTTGGTCTCAAACTTCTCCACATGGTTTAATGTGTCATATTACATCAATCTATGCTTGACATTTGGCTTCGGTCAACTTTGAAGCTTGTCGAAACGAAGAAGGACCAAAATGGACGAACTTGGTCCATGTGGATGATTCTTGGACCAAATCTCTCTTCGTTGGTCTCAAACTTCTCCACATGGTTTAATGTGTCATATTACATCAATCTATGCTTGACATTTGGCTTCGGTCAACTTTGAAGCTTGTCGAAACGAAGAAGGACCAAAATGGACGAACTTGGTCCATGTGGATGATTCTTGGACCAAATCTCTCTTCGTTGGTCTCAAACTTCTCCACATGGTTTAATGTGTCATATTACATCAATCTATGCTTGACATTTGGCTTCGGTCAACTTTGAAGCTTGTCGAAACGAAGAAGGACCAAAATGGACGAACTTGGTCCATGTGGATGATTCTTGGACCAAATCTCTCTTCGTTGGTCTCAAACTTCTCCACATGGTTTAATGTGTCATATTACATCAATCTATGCTTGACATTTGGCTTCGGTCAACTTTGAAGCTTGTCGAAACGAAGAAGGACCAAAATGGACGAACTTGGTCCATGTGGATGATTCTTGGACCAAATCTCTCTTCGTTGGTCTCAAACTTCTCCACATGGTTTAATGTGTCATATTACATCAATCTATGCTTGACATTTGGCTTCGGTCAACTTTGAAGCTTGTCGAAACGAAGAAGGACCAAAATGGACGAACTTGGTCCATGTGGATGATTCTTGGACCAAATCTCTCTTCGTTGGTCTCAAACTTCTCCACATGGTTTAATGTGTCATATTACATCAATCTATGCTTGACATTTGGCTTCGGTCAACTTTGAAGCTTGTCGAAACGAAGAAGGACCAAAATGGACGAACTTGGTCCATGTGGATGATTCTTGGACCAAATCTCTCTTCGTTGGTCTCAAACTTCTCCACATGGTTTAATGTGTCATATTACATCAATCTATGCTTGACATTTGGCTTCGGTCAACTTTGAAGCTTGTCGAAACGAAGAAGGACCAAAATGGACGAACTTGGTCCATGTGGATGATTCTTGGACCAAATCTCTCTTCGTTGGTCTCAAACTTCTCCACATGGTTTAATGTGTCATATTACATCAATCTATGCTTGACATTTGGCTTCGGTCAACTTTGAAGCTTGTCGAAACGAAGAAGGACCAAAATGGACGAACTTGGTCCATGTGGATGATTCTTGGACCAAATCTCTCTTCGTTGGTCTCAAACTTCTCCACATGGTTTAATGTGTCATATTACATCAATCTATGCTTGACATTTGGCTTCGGTCAACTTTGAAGCTTGTCGAAACGAAGAAGGACCAAAATGGACGAACTTGGTCCATGTGGATGATTCTTGGACCAAATCTCTCTTCGTTGGTCTCAAACTTCTCCACATGGTTTAATGTGTCATATTACATCAATCTATGCTTGACATTTGGCTTCGGTCAACTTTGAAGCTTGTCGAAACGAAGAAGGACCAAAATGGACGAACTTGGTCCATGTGGATGATTCTTGGACCAAATCTCTCTTCGTTGGTCTCAAACTTCTCCACATGGTTTAATGTGTCATATTACATCAATCTATGCTTGACATTTGGCTTCGGTCAACTTTGAAGCTTGTCGAAACGAAGAAGGACCAAAATGGACGAACTTGGTCCATGTGGATGATTCTTGGACCAAATCTCTCTTCGTTGGTCTCAAACTTCTCCACATGGTTTAATGTGTCATATTACATCAATCTATGCTTGACATTTGGCTTCGGTCAACTTTGAAGCTTGTCGAAACGAAGAAGGACCAAAATGGACGAACTTGGTCCATGTGGATGATTCTTGGACCAAATCTCTCTTCGTTGGTCTCAAACTTCTCCACATGGTTTAATGTGTCATATTACATCAATCTATGCTTGACATTTGGCTTCGGTCAACTTTGAAGCTTGTCGAAACGAAGAAGGACCAAAATGGACGAACTTGGTCCATGTGGATGATTCTTGGACCAAATCTCTCTTCGTTGGTCTCAAACTTCTCCACATGGTTTAATGTGTCATATTACATCAATCTATGCTTGACATTTGGCTTCGGTCAACTTTGAAGCTTGTCGAAACGAAGAAGGACCAAAATGGACGAACTTGGTCCATGTGGATGATTCTTGGACCAAATCTCTCTTCGTTGGTCTCAAACTTCTCCACATGGTTTAATGTGTCATATTACATCAATCTATGCTTGACATTTGGCTTCGGTCAACTTTGAAGCTTGTCGAAACGAAGAAGGACCAAAATGGACGAACTTGGTCCATGTGGATGATTCTTGGACCAAATCTCTCTTCGTTGGTCTCAAACTTCTCCACATGGTTTAATGTGTCATATTACATCAATCTATGCTTGACATTTGGCTTCGGTCAACTTTGAAGCTTGTCGAAACGAAGAAGGACCAAAATGGACGAACTTGGTCCATGTGGATGATTCTTGGACCAAATCTCTCTTCGTTGGTCTCAAACTTCTCCACATGGTTTAATGTGTCATATTACATCAATCTATGCTTGACATTTGGCTTCGGTCAACTTTGAAGCTTGTCGAAACGAAGAAGGACCAAAATGGACGAACTTGGTCCATGTGGATGATTCTTGGACCAAATCTCTCTTCGTTGGTCTCAAACTTCTCCACATGGTTTAATGTGTCATATTACATCAATCTATGCTTGACATTTGGCTTCGGTCAACTTTGAAGCTTGTCGAAACGAAGAAGGACCAAAATGGACGAACTTGGTCCATGTGGATGATTCTTGGACCAAATCTCTCTTCGTTGGTCTCAAACTTCTCCACATGGTTTAATGTGTCATATTACATCAATCTATGCTTGACATTTGGCTTCGGTCAACTTTGAAGCTTGTCGAAACGAAGAAGGACCAAAATGGACGAACTTGGTCCATGTGGATGATTCTTGGACCAAATCTCTCTTCGTTGGTCCAAACTTCTCCACATGGACCAAGTTCGTCCATTTTCCTTCTTCGTTTCGACAAGCTTCAAAGTTGACCGAAGCCAAATGTCAAGCATAGATTGATGTAATATGACACATTAAACCATGTGGAGAAGTTTGAGACCAACGAAGAGAGATTTGGTCCAAGAATCATCCACATGGACCAAGTTCGTCCATTTTGGTCCTTCTTCGTTTCGACAAGCTTCAAAGTTGACCGAAGCCAAATGTCAAGCATAGATTGATGTAATATGACACATTAAACCATGTGGAGAAGTTTGAGACCAACGAAGAGAGATTTGGTCCAAGAATCATCCACATGGACCAAGTTCGTCCATTTTGGTCCTTCTTCGTTTCGACAAGCTTCAAAGTTGACCGAAGCCAAATGTCAAGCATAGATTGATGTAATATGACACATTAAACCATGTGGAGAAGTTTGAGACCAACGAAGAGAGATTTGGTCCAAGAATCATCCACATGGACCAAGTTCGTCCATTTTGGTCCTTCTTCGTTTCGACAAGCTTCAAAGTTGACCGAAGCCAAATGTCAAGCATAGATTGATGTAATATGACACATTAAACCATGTGGAGAAGTTTGAGACCAACGAAGAGAGATTTGGTCCAAGAATCATCCACATGGACCAAGTTCGTCCATTTTGGTCCTTCTTCGTTTCGACAAGCTTCAAAGTTGACCGAAGCCAAATGTCAAGCATAGATTGATGTAATATGACACATTAAACCATGTGGAGAAGTTTGAGACCAACGAAGAGAGATTTGGTCCAAGAATCATCCACATGGACCAAGTTCGTCCATTTTGGTCCTTCTTCGTTTCGACAAGCTTCAAAGTTGACCGAAGCCAAATGTCAAGCATAGATTGATGTAATATGACACATTAAACCATGTGGAGAAGTTTGAGACCAACGAAGAGAGATTTGGTCCAAGAATCATCCACATGGACCAAGTTCGTCCATTTTGGTCCTTCTTCGTTTCGACAAGCTTCAAAGTTGACCGAAGCCAAATGTCAAGCATAGATTGATGTAATATGACACATTAAACCATGTGGAGAAGTTTGAGACCAACGAAGAGAGATTTGGTCCAAGAATCATCCACATGGACCAAGTTCGTCCATTTTGGTCCTTCTTCGTTTCGACAAGCTTCAAAGTTGACCGAAGCCAAATGTCAAGCATAGATTGATGTAATATGACACATTAAACCATGTGGAGAAGTTTGAGACCAACGAAGAGAGATTTGGTCCAAGAATCATCCACATGGACCAAGTTCGTCCATTTTGGTCCTTCTTCGTTTCGACAAGCTTCAAAGTTGACCGAAGCCAAATGTCAAGCATAGATTGATGTAATATGACACATTAAACCATGTGGAGAAGTTTGAGACCAACGAAGAGAGATTTGGTCCAAGAATCATCCACATGGACCAAGTTCGTCCATTTTGGTCCTTCTTCGTTTCGACAAGCTTCAAAGTTGACCGAAGCCAAATGTCAAGCATAGATTGATGTAATATGACACATTAAACCATGTGGAGAAGTTTGAGACCAACGAAGAGAGATTTGGTCCAAGAATCATCCACATGGACCAAGTTCGTCCATTTTGGTCCTTCTTCGTTTCGACAAGCTTCAAAGTTGACCGAAGCCAAATGTCAAGCATAGATTGATGTAATATGACACATTAAACCATGTGGAGAAGTTTGAGACCAACGAAGAGAGATTTGGTCCAAGAATCATCCACATGGACCAAGTTCGTCCATTTTGGTCCTTCTTCGTTTCGACAAGCTTCAAAGTTGACCGAAGCCAAATGTCAAGCATAGATTGATGTAATATGACACATTAAACCATGTGGAGAAGTTTGAGACCAACGAAGAGAGATTTGGTCCAAGAATCATCCACATGGACCAAGTTCGTCCATTTTGGTCCTTCTTCGTTTCGACAAGCTTCAAAGTTGACCGAAGCCAAATGTCAAGCATAGATTGATGTAATATGACACATTAAACCATGTGGAGAAGTTTGAGACCAACGAAGAGAGATTTGGTCCAAGAATCATCCACATGGACCAAGTTCGTCCATTTTGGTCCTTCTTCGTTTCGACAAGCTTCAAAGTTGACCGAAGCCAAATGTCAAGCATAGATTGATGTAATATGACACATTAAACCATGTGGAGAAGTTTGAGACCAACGAAGAGAGATTTGGTCCAAGAATCATCCACATGGACCAAGTTCGTCCATTTTGGTCCTTCTTCGTTTCGACAAGCTTCAAAGTTGACCGAAGCCAAATGTCAAGCATAGATTGATGTAATATGACACATTAAACCATGTGGAGAAGTTTGAGACCAACGAAGAGAGATTTGGTCCAAGAATCATCCACATGGACCAAGTTCGTCCATTTTGGTCCTTCTTCGTTTCGACAAGCTTCAAAGTTGACCGAAGCCAAATGTCAAGCATAGATTGATGTAATATGACACATTAAACCATGTGGAGAAGTTTGAGACCAACGAAGAGAGATTTGGTCCAAGAATCATCCACATGGACCAAGTTCGTCCATTTTGGTCCTTCTTCGTTTCGACAAGCTTCAAAGTTGACCGAAGCCAAATGTCAAGCATAGATTGATGTAATATGACACATTAAACCATGTGGAGAAGTTTGAGACCAACGAAGAGAGATTTGGTCCAAGAATCATCCACATGGACCAAGTTCGTCCATTTTGGTCCTTCTTCGTTTCGACAAGCTTCAAAGTTGACCGAAGCCAAATGTCAAGCATAGATTGATGTAATATGACACATTAAACCATGTGGAGAAGTTTGAGACCAACGAAGAGAGATTTGGTCCAAGAATCATCCACATGGACCAAGTTCGTCCATTTTGGTCCTTCTTCGTTTCGACAAGCTTCAAAGTTGACCGAAGCCAAATGTCAAGCATAGATTGATGTAATATGACACATTAAACCATGTGGAGAAGTTTGAGACCAACGAAGAGAGATTTGGTCCAAGAATCATCCACATGGACCAAGTTCGTCCATTTTGGTCCTTCTTCGTTTCGACAAGCTTCAAAGTTGACCGAAGCCAAATGTCAAGCATAGATTGATGTAATATGACACATTAAACCATGTGGAGAAGTTTGAGACCAACGAAGAGAGATTTGGTCCAAGAATCATCCACATGGACCAAGTTCGTCCATTTTGGTCCTTCTTCGTTTCGACAAGCTTCAAAGTTGACCGAAGCCAAATGTCAAGCATAGATTGATGTAATATGACACATTAAACCATGTGGAGAAGTTTGAGACCAACGAAGAGAGATTTGGTCCAAGAATCATCCACATGGACCAAGTTCGTCCATTTTGGTCCTTCTTCGTTTCGACAAGCTTCAAAGTTGACCGAAGCCAAATGTCAAGCATAGATTGATGTAATATGACACATTAAACCATGTGGAGAAGTTTGAGACCAACGAAGAGAGATTTGGTCCAAGAATCATCCACATGGACCAAGTTCGTCCATTTTGGTCCTTCTTCGTTTCGACAAGCTTCAAAGTTGACCGAAGCCAAATGTCAAGCATAGATTGATGTAATATGACACATTAAACCATGTGGAGAAGTTTGAGACCAACGAAGAGAGATTTGGTCCAAGAATCATCCACATGGACCAAGTTCGTCCATTTTGGTCCTTCTTCGTTTCGACAAGCTTCAAAGTTGACCGAAGCCAAATGTCAAGCATAGATTGATGTAATATGACACATTAAACCATGTGGAGAAGTTTGAGACCAACGAAGAGAGATTTGGTCCAAGAATCATCCACATGGACCAAGTTCGTCCATTTTGGTCCTTCTTCGTTTCGACAAGCTTCAAAGTTGACCGAAGCCAAATGTCAAGCATAGATTGATGTAATATGACACATTAAACCATGTGGAGAAGTTTGAGACCAACGAAGAGAGATTTGGTCCAAGAATCATCCACATGGACCAAGTTCGTCCATTTTGGTCCTTCTTCGTTTCGACAAGCTTCAAAGTTGACCGAAGCCAAATGTCAAGCATAGATTGATGTAATATGACACATTAAACCATGTGGAGAAGTTTGAGACCAACGAAGAGAGATTTGGTCCAAGAATCATCCACATGGACCAAGTTCGTCCATTTTGGTCCTTCTTCGTTTCGACAAGCTTCAAAGTTGACCGAAGCCAAATGTCAAGCATAGATTGATGTAATATGACACATTAAACCATGTGGAGAAGTTTGAGACCAACGAAGAGAGATTTGGTCCAAGAATCATCCACATGGACCAAGTTCGTCCATTTTGGTCCTTCTTCGTTTCGACAAGCTTCAAAGTTGACCGAAGCCAAATGTCAAGCATAGATTGATGTAATATGACACATTAAACCATGTGGAGAAG
Organism: Bauhinia variegata; assembly: GCA_022379115.2. Classification (NCBI taxonomy): domain Eukaryota; kingdom Viridiplantae; phylum Streptophyta; class Magnoliopsida; order Fabales; family Fabaceae; genus Bauhinia; species Bauhinia variegata. Next base: position 69,279 of record JAKRYI020000096.1, read on the forward strand.
TTTGAGACCAACGAAGAGAGATTTGGTCCAAGAATCATCCACATGGACCAAGTTCGTCCATTTTGGTCCTTCTTCGTTTCGACAAGCTTCAAAGTTGACCGAAGCCAAATGTCAAGCATAGATTGATGTAATATGACACATTAAACCATGTGGAGAAGTTTGAGACCAACGAAGAGAGATTTGGTCCAAGAATCATCCACATGGACCAAGTTCGTCCATTTTGGTCCTTCTTCGTTTCGACAAGCTTCAAAGTTGACCGAAGCCAAATGTCAAGCATAGATTGATGTAATATGACACATTAAACCATGTGGAGAAGTTTGAGACCAACGAAGAGAGATTTGGTCCAAGAATCATCCACATGGACCAAGTTCGTCCATTTTGGTCCTTCTTCGTTTCGACAAGCTTCAAAGTTGACCGAAGCCAAATGTCAAGCATAGATTGATGTAATATGACACATTAAACCATGTGGAGAAGTTTGAGACCAACGAAGAGAGATTTGGTCCAAGAATCATCCACATGGACCAAGTTCGTCCATTTTGGTCCTTCTTCGTTTCGACAAGCTTCAAAGTTGACCGAAGCCAAATGTCAAGCATAGATTGATGTAATATGACACATTAAACCATGTGGAGAAGTTTGAGACCAACGAAGAGAGATTTGGTCCAAGAATCATCCACATGGACCAAGTTCGTCCATTTTGGTCCTTCTTCGTTTCGACAAGCTTCAAAGTTGACCGAAGCCAAATGTCAAGCATAGATTGATGTAATATGACACATTAAACCATGTGGAGAAGTTTGAGACCAACGAAGAGAGATTTGGTCCAAGAATCATCCACATGGACCAAGTTCGTCCATTTTGGTCCTTCTTCGTTTCGACAAGCTTCAAAGTTGACCGAAGCCAAATGTCAAGCATAGATTGATGTAATATGACACATTAAACCATGTGGAGAAGTTTGAGACCAACGAAGAGAGATTTGGTCCAAGAATCATCCACATGGACCAAGTTCGTCCATTTTGGTCCTTCTTCGTTTCGACAAGCTTCAAAGTTGACCGAAGCCAAATGTCAAGCATAGATTGATGTAATATGACACATTAAACCATGTGGAGAAGTTTGAGACCAACGAAGAGAGATTTGGTCCAAGAATCATCCACATGGACCAAGTTCGTCCATTTTGGTCCTTCTTCGTTTCGACAAGCTTCAAAGTTGACCGAAGCCAAATGTCAAGCATAGATTGATGTAATATGACACATTAAACCATGTGGAGAAGTTTGAGACCAACGAAGAGAGATTTGGTCCAAGAATCATCCACATGGACCAAGTTCGTCCATTTTGGTCCTTCTTCGTTTCGACAAGCTTCAAAGTTGACCGAAGCCAAATGTCAAGCATAGATTGATGTAATATGACACATTAAACCATGTGGAGAAGTTTGAGACCAACGAAGAGAGATTTGGTCCAAGAATCATCCACATGGACCAAGTTCGTCCATTTTGGTCCTTCTTCGTTTCGACAAGCTTCAAAGTTGACCGAAGCCAAATGTCAAGCATAGATTGATGTAATATGACACATTAAACCATGTGGAGAAGTTTGAGACCAACGAAGAGAGATTTGGTCCAAGAATCATCCACATGGACCAAGTTCGTCCATTTTGGTCCTTCTTCGTTTCGACAAGCTTCAAAGTTGACCGAAGCCAAATGTCAAGCATAGATTGATGTAATATGACACATTAAACCATGTGGAGAAGTTTGAGACCAACGAAGAGAGATTTGGTCCAAGAATCATCCACATGGACCAAGTTCGTCCATTTTGGTCCTTCTTCGTTTCGACAAGCTTCAAAGTTGACCGAAGCCAAATGTCAAGCATAGATTGATGTAATATGACACATTAAACCATGTGGAGAAGTTTGAGACCAACGAAGAGAGATTTGGTCCAAGAATCATCCACATGGACCAAGTTCGTCCATTTTGGTCCTTCTTCGTTTCGACAAGCTTCAAAGTTGACCGAAGCCAAATGTCAAGCATAGATTGATGTAATATGACACATTAAACCATGTGGAGAAGTTTGAGACCAACGAAGAGAGATTTGGTCCAAGAATCATCCACATGGACCAAGTTCGTCCATTTTGGTCCTTCTTCGTTTCGACAAGCTTCAAAGTTGACCGAAGCCAAATGTCAAGCATAGATTGATGTAATATGACACATTAAACCATGTGGAGAAGTTTGAGACCAACGAAGAGAGATTTGGTCCAAGAATCATCCACATGGACCAAGTTCGTCCATTTTGGTCCTTCTTCGTTTCGACAAGCTTCAAAGTTGACCGAAGCCAAATGTCAAGCATAGATTGATGTAATATGACACATTAAACCATGTGGAGAAGTTTGAGACCAACGAAGAGAGATTTGGTCCAAGAATCATCCACATGGACCAAGTTCGTCCATTTTGGTCCTTCTTCGTTTCGACAAGCTTCAAAGTTGACCGAAGCCAAATGTCAAGCATAGATTGATGTAATATGACACATTAAACCATGTGGAGAAGTTTGAGACCAACGAAGAGAGATTTGGTCCAAGAATCATCCACATGGACCAAGTTCGTCCATTTTGGTCCTTCTTCGTTTCGACAAGCTTCAAAGTTGACCGAAGCCAAATGTCAAGCATAGATTGATGTAATATGACACATTAAACCATGTGGAGAAGTTTGAGACCAACGAAGAGAGATTTGGTCCAAGAATCATCCACATGGACCAAGTTCGTCCATTTTGGTCCTTCTTCGTTTCGACAAGCTTCAAAGTTGACCGAAGCCAAATGTCAAGCATAGATTGATGTAATATGACACATTAAACCATGTGGAGAAGTTTGAGACCAACGAAGAGAGATTTGGTCCAAGAATCATCCACATGGACCAAGTTCGTCCATTTTGGTCCTTCTTCGTTTCGACAAGCTTCAAAGTTGACCGAAGCCAAATGTCAAGCATAGATTGATGTAATATGACACATTAAACCATGTGGAGAAGTTTGAGACCAACGAAGAGAGATTTGGTCCAAGAATCATCCACATGGACCAAGTTCGTCCATTTTGGTCCTTCTTCGTTTCGACAAGCTTCAAAGTTGACCGAAGCCAAATGTCAAGCATAGATTGATGTAATATGACACATTAAACCATGTGGAGAAGTTTGAGACCAACGAAGAGAGATTTGGTCCAAGAATCATCCACATGGACCAAGTTCGTCCATTTTGGTCCTTCTTCGTTTCGACAAGCTTCAAAGTTGACCGAAGCCAAATGTCAAGCATAGATTGATGTAATATGACACATTAAACCATGTGGAGAAGTTTGAGACCAACGAAGAGAGATTTGGTCCAAGAATCATCCACATGGACCAAGTTCGTCCATTTTGGTCCTTCTTCGTTTCGACAAGCTTCAAAGTTGACCGAAGCCAAATGTCAAGCATAGATTGATGTAATATGACACATTAAACCATGTGGAGAAGTTTGAGACCAACGAAGAGAGATTTGGTCCAAGAATCATCCACATGGACCAAGTTCGTCCATTTTGGTCCTTCTTCGTTTCGACAAGCTTCAAAGTTGACCGAAGCCAAATGTCAAGCATAGATTGATGTAATATGACACATTAAACCATGTGGAGAAGTTTGAGACCAACGAAGAGAGATTTGGTCCAAGAATCATCCACATGGACCAAGTTCGTCCATTTTGGTCCTTCTTCGTTTCGACAAGCTTCAAAGTTGACCGAAGCCAAATGTCAAGCATAGATTGATGTAATATGACACATTAAACCATGTGGAGAAGTTTGAGACCAACGAAGAGAGATTTGGTCCAAGAATCATCCACATGGACCAAGTTCGTCCATTTTGGTCCTTCTTCGTTTCGACAAGCTTCAAAGTTGACCGAAGCCAAATGTCAAGCATAGATTGATGTAATATGACACATTAAACCATGTGGAGAAGTTTGAGACCAACGAAGAGAGATTTGGTCCAAGAATCATCCACATGGACCAAGTTCGTCCATTTTGGTCCTTCTTCGTTTCGACAAGCTTCAAAGTTGACCGAAGCCAAATGTCAAGCATAGATTGATGTAATATGACACATTAAACCATGTGGAGAAGTTTGAGACCAACGAAGAGAGATTTGGTCCAAGAATCATCCACATGGACCAAGTTCGTCCATTTTGGTCCTTCTTCGTTTCGACAAGCTTCAAAGTTGACCGAAGCCAAATGTCAAGCATAGATTGATGTAATATGACACATTAAACCATGTGGAGAAGTTTGAGACCAACGAAGAGAGATTTGGTCCAAGAATCATCCACATGGACCAAGTTCGTCCATTTTGGTCCTTCTTCGTTTCGACAAGCTTCAAAGTTGACCGAAGCCAAATGTCAAGCATAGATTGATGTAATATGACACATTAAACCATGTGGAGAAGTTTGAGACCAACGAAGAGAGATTTGGTCCAAGAATCATCCACATGGACCAAGTTCGTCCATTTTGGTCCTTCTTCGTTTCGACAAGCTTCAAAGTTGACCGAAGCCAAATGTCAAGCATAGATTGATGTAATATGACACATTAAACCATGTGGAGAAGTTTGAGACCAACGAAGAGAGATTTGGTCCAAGAATCATCCACATGGACCAAGTTCGTCCATTTTGGTCCTTCTTCGTTTCGACAAGCTTCAAAGTTGACCGAAGCCAAATGTCAAGCATAGATTGATGTAATATGACACATTAAACCATGTGGAGAAGTTTGAGACCAACGAAGAGAGATTTGGTCCAAGAATCATCCACATGGACCAAGTTCGTCCATTTTGGTCCTTCTTCGTTTCGACAAGCTTCAAAGTTGACCGAAGCCAAATGTCAAGCATAGATTGATGTAATATGACACATTAAACCATGTGGAGAAGTTTGAGACCAACGAAGAGAGATTTGGTCCAAGAATCATCCACATGGACCAAGTTCGTCCATTTTGGTCCTTCTTCGTTTCGACAAGCTTCAAAGTTGACCGAAGCCAAATGTCAAGCATAGATTGATGTAATATGACACATTAAACCATGTGGAGAAGTTTGAGACCAACGAAGAGAGATTTGGTCCAAGAATCATCCACATGGACCAAGTTCGTCCATTTTGGTCCTTCTTCGTTTCGACAAGCTTCAAAGTTGACCGAAGCCAAATGTCAAGCATAGATTGATGTAATATGACACATTAAACCATGTGGAGAAGTTTGAGACCAACGAAGAGAGATTTGGTCCAAGAATCATCCACATGGACCAAGTTCGTCCATTTTGGTCCTTCTTCGTTTCGACAAGCTTCAAAGTTGACCGAAGCCAAATGTCAAGCATAGATTGATGTAATATGACACATTAAACCATGTGGAGAAGTTTGAGACCAACGAAGAGAGATTTGGTCCAAGAATCATCCACATGGACCAAGTTCGTCCATTTTGGTCCTTCTTCGTTTCGACAAGCTTCAAAGTTGACCGAAGCCAAATGTCAAGCATAGATTGATGTAATATGACACATTAAACCATGTGGAGAAGTTTGAGACCAACGAAGAGAGATTTGGTCCAAGAATCATCCACATGGACCAAGTTCGTCCATTTTGGTCCTTCTTCGTTTCGACAAGCTTCAAAGTTGACCGAAGCCAAATGTCAAGCATAGATTGATGTAATATGACACATTAAACCATGTGGAGAAGTTTGAGACCAACGAAGAGAGATTTGGTCCAAGAATCATCCACATGGACCAAGTTCGTCCATTTTGGTCCTTCTTCGTTTCGACAAGCTTCAAAGTTGACCGAAGCCAAATGTCAAGCATAGATTGATGTAATATGACACATTAAACCATGTGGAGAAGTTTGAGACCAACGAAGAGAGATTTGGTCCAAGAATCATCCACATGGACCAAGTTCGTCCATTTTGGTCCTTCTTCGTTTCGACAAGCTTCAAAGTTGACCGAAGCCAAATGTCAAGCATAGATTGATGTAATATGACACATTAAACCATGTGGAGAAGTTTGAGACCAACGAAGAGAGATTTGGTCCAAGAATCATCCACATGGACCAAGTTCGTCCATTTTGGTCCTTCTTCGTTTCGACAAGCTTCAAAGTTGACCGAAGCCAAATGTCAAGCATAGATTGATGTAATATGACACATTAAACCATGTGGAGAAGTTTGAGACCAACGAAGAGAGATTTGGTCCAAGAATCATCCACATGGACCAAGTTCGTCCATTTTGGTCCTTCTTCGTTTCGACAAGCTTCAAAGTTGACCGAAGCCAAATGTCAAGCATAGATTGATGTAATATGACACATTAAACCATGTGGAGAAGTTTGAGACCAACGAAGAGAGATTTGGTCCAAGAATCATCCACATGGACCAAGTTCGTCCATTTTGGTCCTTCTTCGTTTCGACAAGCTTCAAAGTTGACCGAAGCCAAATGTCAAGCATAGATTGATGTAATATGACACATTAAACCATGTGGAGAAGTTTGAGACCAACGAAGAGAGATTTGGTCCAAGAATCATCCACATGGACCAAGTTCGTCCATTTTGGTCCTTCTTCGTTTCGACAAGCTTCAAAGTTGACCGAAGCCAAATGTCAAGCATAGATTGATGTAATATGACACATTAAACCATGTGGAGAAGTTTGAGACCAACGAAGAGAGATTTGGTCCAAGAATCATCCACATGGACCAAGTTCGTCCATTTTGGTCCTTCTTCGTTTCGACAAGCTTCAAAGTTGACCGAAGCCAAATGTCAAGCATAGATTGATGTAATATGACACATTAAACCATGTGGAGAAGTTTGAGACCAACGAAGAGAGATTTGGTCCAAGAATCATCCACATGGACCAAGTTCGTCCATTTTGGTCCTTCTTCGTTTCGACAAGCTTCAAAGTTGACCGAAGCCAAATGTCAAGCATAGATTGATGTAATATGACACATTAAACCATGTGGAGAAGTTTGAGACCAACGAAGAGAGATTTGGTCCAAGAATCATCCACATGGACCAAGTTCGTCCATTTTGGTCCTTCTTCGTTTCGACAAGCTTCAAAGTTGACCGAAGCCAAATGTCAAGCATAGATTGATGTAATATGACACATTAAACCATGTGGAGAAGTTTGAGACCAACGAAGAGAGATTTGGTCCAAGAATCATCCACATGGACCAAGTTCGTCCATTTTGGTCCTTCTTCGTTTCGACAAGCTTCAAAGTTGACCGAAGCCAAATGTCAAGCATAGATTGATGTAATATGACACATTAAACCATGTGGAGAAGTTTGAGACCAACGAAGAGAGATTTGGTCCAAGAATCATCCACATGGACCAAGTTCGTCCATTTTGGTCCTTCTTCGTTTCGACAAGCTTCAAAGTTGACCGAAGCCAAATGTCAAGCATAGATTGATGTAATATGACACATTAAACCATGTGGAGAAGTTTGAGACCAACGAAGAGAGATTTGGTCCAAGAATCATCCACATGGACCAAGTTCGTCCATTTTGGTCCTTCTTCGTTTCGACAAGCTTCAAAGTTGACCGAAGCCAAATGTCAAGCATAGATTGATGTAATATGACACATTAAACCATGTGGAGAAGTTTGAGACCAACGAAGAGAGATTTGGTCCAAGAATCATCCACATGGACCAAGTTCGTCCATTTTGGTCCTTCTTCGTTTCGACAAGCTTCAAAGTTGACCGAAGCCAAATGTCAAGCATAGATTGATGTAATATGACACATTAAACCATGTGGAGAAGTTTGAGACCAACGAAGAGAGATTTGGTCCAAGAATCATCCACATGGACCAAGTTCGTCCATTTTGGTCCTTCTTCGTTTCGACAAGCTTCAAAGTTGACCGAAGCCAAATGTCAAGCATAGATTGATGTAATATGACACATTAAACCATGTGGAGAAGTTTGAGACCAACGAAGAGAGATTTGGTCCAAGAATCATCCACATGGACCAAGTTCGTCCATTTTGGTCCTTCTTCGTTTCGACAAGCTTCAAAGTTGACCGAAGCCAAATGTCAAGCATAGATTGATGTAATATGACACATTAAACCATGTGGAGAAGTTTGAGACCAACGAAGAGAGATTTGGTCCAAGAATCATCCACATGGACCAAGTTCGTCCATTTTGGTCCTTCTTCGTTTCGACAAGCTTCAAAGTTGACCGAAGCCAAATGTCAAGCATAGATTGATGTAATATGACACATTAAACCATGTGGAGAAGTTTGAGACCAACGAAGAGAGATTTGGTCCAAGAATCATCCACATGGACCAAGTTCGTCCATTTTGGTCCTTCTTCGTTTCGACAAGCTTCAAAGTTGACCGAAGCCAAATGTCAAGCATAGATTGATGTAATATGACACATTAAACCATGTGGAGAAGTTTGAGACCAACGAAGAGAGATTTGGTCCAAGAATCATCCACATGGACCAAGTTCGTCCATTTTGGTCCTTCTTCGTTTCGACAAGCTTCAAAGTTGACCGAAGCCAAATGTCAAGCATAGATTGATGTAATATGACACATTAAACCATGTGGAGAAGTTTGAGACCAACGAAGAGAGATTTGGTCCAAGAATCATCCACATGGACCAAGTTCGTCCATTTTGGTCCTTCTTCGTTTCGACAAGCTTCAAAGTTGACCGAAGCCAAATGTCAAGCATAGATTGATGTAATATGACACATTAAACCATGTGGAGAAGTTTGAGACCAACGAAGAGAGATTTGGTCCAAGAATCATCCACATGGACCAAGTTCGTCCATTTTGGTCCTTCTTCGTTTCGACAAGCTTCAAAGTTGACCGAAGCCAAATGTCAAGCATAGATTGATGTAATATGACACATTAAACCATGTGGAGAAGTTTGAGACCAACGAAGAGAGATTTGGTCCAAGAATCATCCACATGGACCAAGTTCGTCCATTTTGGTCCTTCTTCGTTTCGACAAGCTTCAAAGTTGACCGAAGCCAAATGTCAAGCATAGATTGATGTAATATGACACATTAAACCATGTGGAGAAGTTTGAGACCAACGAAGAGAGATTTGGTCCAAGAATCATCCACATGGACCAAGTTCGTCCATTTTGGTCCTTCTTCGTTTCGACAAGCTTCAAAGTTGACCGAAGCCAAATGTCAAGCATAGATTGATGTAATATGACACATTAAACCATGTGGAGAAGTTTGAGACCAACGAAGAGAGATTTGGTCCAAGAATCATCCACATGGACCAAGTTCGTCCATTTTGGTCCTTCTTCGTTTCGACAAGCTTCAAAGTTGACCGAAGCCAAATGTCAAGCATAGATTGATGTAATATGACACATTAAACCATGTGGAGAAGTTTGAGACCAACGAAGAGAGATTTGGTCCAAGAATCATCCACATGGACCAAGTTCGTCCATTTTGGTCCTTCTTCGTTTCGACAAGCTTCAAAGTTGACCGAAGCCAAATGTCAAGCATAGATTGATGTAATATGACACATTAAACCATGTGGAGAAGTTTGAGACCAACGAAGAGAGATTTGGTCCAAGAATCATCCACATGGACCAAGTTCGTCCATTTTGGTCCTTCTTCGTTTCGACAAGCTTCAAAGTTGACCGAAGCCAAATGTCAAGCATAGATTGATGTAATATGACACATTAAACCATGTGGAGAAGTTTGAGACCAACGAAGAGAGATTTGGTCCAAGAATCATCCACATGGACCAAGTTCGTCCATTTTGGTCCTTCTTCGTTTCGACAAGCTTCAAAGTTGACCGAAGCCAAATGTCAAGCATAGATTGATGTAATATGACACATTAAACCATGTGGAGAAGTTTGAGACCAACGAAGAGAGATTTGGTCCAAGAATCATCCACATGGACCAAGTTCGTCCATTTTGGTCCTTCTTCGTTTCGACAAGCTTCAAAGTTGACCGAAGCCAAATGTCAAGCATAGATTGATGTAATATGACACATTAAACCATGTGGAGAAGTTTGAGACCAACGAAGAGAGATTTGGTCCAAGAATCATCCACATGGACCAAGTTCGTCCATTTTGGTCCTTCTTCGTTTCGACAAGCTTCAAAGTTGACCGAAGCCAAATGTCAAGCATAGATTGATGTAATATGACACATTAAACCATGTGGAGAAGTTTGAGACCAACGAAGAGAGATTTGGTCCAAGAATCATCCACATGGACCAAGTTCGTCCATTTTGGTCCTTCTTCGTTTCGACAAGCTTCAAAGTTGACCGAAGCCAAATGTCAAGCATAGATTGATGTAATATGACACATTAAACCATGTGGAGAAGTTTGAGACCAACGAAGAGAGATTTGGTCCAAGAATCATCCACATGGACCAAGTTCGTCCATTTTGGTCCTTCTTCGTTTCGACAAGCTTCAAAGTTGACCGAAGCCAAATGTCAAGCATAGATTGATGTAATATGACACATTAAACCATGTGGAGAAGTTTGAGACCAACGAAGAGAGATTTGGTCCAAGAATCATCCACATGGACCAAGTTCGTCCATTTTGGTCCTTCTTCGTTTCGACAAGCTTCAAAGTTGACCGAAGCCAAATGTCAAGCATAGATTGATGTAATATGACACATTAAACCATGTGGAGAAGTTTGAGACCAACGAAGAGAGATTTGGTCCAAGAATCATCCACATGGACCAAGTTCGTCCATTTTGGTCCTTCTTCGTTTCGACAAGCTTCAAAGTTGACCGAAGCCAAATGTCAAGCATAGATTGATGTAATATGACACATTAAACCATGTGGAGAAGTTTGAGACCAACGAAGAGAGATTTGGTCCAAGAATCATCCACATGGACCAAGTTCGTCCATTTTGGTCCTTCTTCGTTTCGACAAGCTTCAAAGTTGACCGAAGCCAAATGTCAAGCATAGATTGATGTAATATGACACATTAAACCATGTGGAGAAGTTTGAGACCAACGAAGAGAGATTTGGTCCAAGAATCATCCACATGGACCAAGTTCGTCCATTTTGGTCCTTCTTCGTTTCGACAAGCTTCAAAGTTGACCGAAGCCAAATGTCAAGCATAGATTGATGTAATATGACACATTAAACCATGTGGAGAAGTTTGAGACCAACGAAGAGAGATTTGGTCCAAGAATCATCCACATGGACCAAGTTCGTCCATTTTGGTCCTTCTTCGTTTCGACAAGCTTCAAAGTTGACCGAAGCCAAATGTCAAGCATAGATTGATGTAATATGACACATTAAACCATGTGGAGAAGTTTGAGACCAACGAAGAGAGATTTGGTCCAAGAATCATCCACATGGACCAAGTTCGTCCATTTTGGTCCTTCTTCGTTTCGACAAGCTTCAAAGTTGACCGAAGCCAAATGTCAAGCATAGATTGATGTAATATGACACATTAAACCATGTGGAGAAGTTTGAGACCAACGAAGAGAGATTTGGTCCAAGAATCATCCACATGGACCAAGTTCGTCCATTTTGGTCCTTCTTCGTTTCGACAAGCTTCAAAGTTGACCGAAGCCAAATGTCAAGCATAGATTGATGTAATATGACACATTAAACCATGTGGAGAAGTTTGAGACCAACGAAGAGAGATTTGGTCCAAGAATCATCCACATGGACCAAGTTCGTCCATTTTGGTCCTTCTTCGTTTCGACAAGCTTCAAAGTTGACCGAAGCCAAATGTCAAGCATAGATTGATGTAATATGACACATTAAACCATGTGGAGAAGTTTGAGACCAACGAAGAGAGATTTGGTCCAAGAATCATCCACATGGACCAAGTTCGTCCATTTTGGTCCTTCTTCGTTTCGACAAGCTTCAAAGTTGACCGAAGCCAAATGTCAAGCATAGATTGATGTAATATGACACATTAAACCATGTGGAGAAGTTTGAGACCAACGAAGAGAGATTTGGTCCAAGAATCATCCACATGGACCAAGTTCGTCCATTTTGGTCCTTCTTCGTTTCGACAAGCTTCAAAGTTGACCGAAGCCAAATGTCAAGCATAGATTGATGTAATATGACACATTAAACCATGTGGAGAAGTTTGAGACCAACGAAGAGAGATTTGGTCCAAGAATCATCCACATGGACCAAGTTCGTCCATTTTGGTCCTTCTTCGTTTCGACAAGCTTCAAAGTTGACCGAAGCCAAATGTCAAGCATAGATTGATGTAATATGACACATTAAACCATGTGGAGAAGTTTGAGACCAACGAAGAGAGATTTGGTCCAAGAATCATCCACATGGACCAAGTTCGTCCATTTTGGTCCTTCTTCGTTTCGACAAGCTTCAAAGTTGACCGAAGCCAAATGTCAAGCATAGATTGATGTAATATGACACATTAAACCATGTGGAGAAGTTTGAGACCAACGAAGAGAGATTTGGTCCAAGAATCATCCACATGGACCAAGTTCGTCCATTTTGGTCCTTCTTCGTTTCGACAAGCTTCAAAGTTGACCGAAGCCAAATGTCAAGCATAGATTGATGTAATATGACACATTAAACCATGTGGAGAAGTTTGAGACCAACGAAGAGAGATTTGGTCCAAGAATCATCCACATGGACCAAGTTCGTCCATTTTGGTCCTTCTTCGTTTCGACAAGCTTCAAAGTTGACCGAAGCCAAATGTCAAGCATAGATTGATGTAATATGACACATTAAACCATGTGGAGAAGTTTGAGACCAACGAAGAGAGATTTGGTCCAAGAATCATCCACATGGACCAAGTTCGTCCATTTTGGTCCTTCTTCGTTTCGACAAGCTTCAAAGTTGACCGAAGCCAAATGTCAAGCATAGATTGATGTAATATGACACATTAAACCATGTGGAGAAGTTTGAGACCAACGAAGAGAGATTTGGTCCAAGAATCATCCACATGGACCAAGTTCGTCCATTTTGGTCCTTCTTCGTTTCGACAAGCTTCAAAGTTGACCGAAGCCAAATGTCAAGCATAGATTGATGTAATATGACACATTAAACCATGTGGAGAAGTTTGAGACCAACGAAGAGAGATTTGGTCCAAGAATCATCCACATGGACCAAGTTCGTCCATTTTGGTCCTTCTTCGTTTCGACAAGCTTCAAAGTTGACCGAAGCCAAATGTCAAGCATAGATTGATGTAATATGACACATTAAACCATGTGGAGAAGTTTGAGACCAACGAAGAGAGATTTGGTCCAAGAATCATCCACATGGACCAAGTTCGTCCATTTTGGTCCTTCTTCGTTTCGACAAGCTTCAAAGTTGACCGAAGCCAAATGTCAAGCATAGATTGATGTAATATGACACATTAAACCATGTGGAGAAGTTTGAGACCAACGAAGAGAGATTTGGTCCAAGAATCATCCACATGGACCAAGTTCGTCCATTTTGGTCCTTCTTCGTTTCGACAAGCTTCAAAGTTGACCGAAGCCAAATGTCAAGCATAGATTGATGTAATATGACACATTAAACCATGTGGAGAAGTTTGAGACCAACGAAGAGAGATTTGGTCCAAGAATCATCCACATGGACCAAGTTCGTCCATTTTGGTCCTTCTTCGTTTCGACAAGCTTCAAAGTTGACCGAAGCCAAATGTCAAGCATAGATTGATGTAATATGACACATTAAACCATGTGGAGAAGTTTGAGACCAACGAAGAGAGATTTGGTCCAAGAATCATCCACATGGACCAAGTTCGTCCATTTTGGTCCTTCTTCGTTTCGACAAGCTTCAAAGTTGACCGAAGCCAAATGTCAAGCATAGATTGATGTAATATGACACATTAAACCATGTGGAGAAGTTTGAGACCAACGAAGAGAGATTTGGTCCAAGAATCATCCACATGGACCAAGTTCGTCCATTTTGGTCCTTCTTCGTTTCGACAAGCTTCAAAGTTGACCGAAGCCAAATGTCAAGCATAGATTGATGTAATATGACACATTAAACCATGTGGAGAAGTTTGAGACCAACGAAGAGAGATTTGGTCCAAGAATCATCCACATGGACCAAGTTCGTCCATTTTGGTCCTTCTTCGTTTCGACAAGCTTCAAAGTTGACCGAAGCCAAATGTCAAGCATAGATTGATGTAATATGACACATTAAACCATGTGGAGAAGTTTGAGACCAACGAAGAGAGATTTGGTCCAAGAATCATCCACATGGACCAAGTTCGTCCATTTTGGTCCTTCTTCGTTTCGACAAGCTTCAAAGTTGACCGAAGCCAAATGTCAAGCATAGATTGATGTAATATGACACATTAAACCATGTGGAGAAGTTTGAGACCAACGAAGAGAGATTTGGTCCAAGAATCATCCACATGGACCAAGTTCGTCCATTTTGGTCCTTCTTCGTTTCGACAAGCTTCAAAGTTGACCGAAGCCAAATGTCAAGCATAGATTGATGTAATATGACACATTAAACCATGTGGAGAAGTTTGAGACCAACGAAGAGAGATTTGGTCCAAGAATCATCCACATGGACCAAGTTCGTCCATTTTGGTCCTTCTTCGTTTCGACAAGCTTCAAAGTTGACCGAAGCCAAATGTCAAGCATAGATTGATGTAATATGACACATTAAACCATGTGGAGAAGTTTGAGACCAACGAAGAGAGATTTGGTCCAAGAATCATCCACATGGACCAAGTTCGTCCATTTTGGTCCTTCTTCGTTTCGACAAGCTTCAAAGTTGACCGAAGCCAAATGTCAAGCATAGATTGATGTAATATGACACATTAAACCATGTGGAGAAGTTTGAGACCAACGAAGAGAGATTTGGTCCAAGAATCATCCACATGGACCAAGTTCGTCCATTTTGGTCCTTCTTCGTTTCGACAAGCTTCAAAGTTGACCGAAGCCAAATGTCAAGCATAGATTGATGTAATATGACACATTAAACCATGTGGAGAAGTTTGAGACCAACGAAGAGAGATTTGGTCCAAGAATCATCCACATGGACCAAGTTCGTCCATTTTGGTCCTTCTTCGTTTCGACAAGCTTCAAAGTTGACCGAAGCCAAATGTCAAGCATAGATTGATGTAATATGACACATTAAACCATGTGGAGAAGTTTGAGACCAACGAAGAGAGATTTGGTCCAAGAATCATCCACATGGACCAAGTTCGTCCATTTTGGTCCTTCTTCGTTTCGACAAGCTTCAAAGTTGACCGAAGCCAAATGTCAAGCATAGATTGATGTAATATGACACATTAAACCATGTGGAGAAGTTTGAGACCAACGAAGAGAGATTTGGTCCAAGAATCATCCACATGGACCAAGTTCGTCCATTTTGGTCCTTCTTCGTTTCGACAAGCTTCAAAGTTGACCGAAGCCAAATGTCAAGCATAGATTGATGTAATATGACACATTAAACCATGTGGAGAAGTTTGAGACCAACGAAGAGAGATTTGGTCCAAGAATCATCCACATGGACCAAGTTCGTCCATTTTGGTCCTTCTTCGTTTCGACAAGCTTCAAAGTTGACCGAAGCCAAATGTCAAGCATAGATTGATGTAATATGACACATTAAACCATGTGGAGAAGTTTGAGACCAACGAAGAGAGATTTGGTCCAAGAATCATCCACATGGACCAAGTTCGTCCATTTTGGTCCTTCTTCGTTTCGACAAGCTTCAAAGTTGACCGAAGCCAAATGTCAAGCATAGATTGATGTAATATGACACATTAAACCATGTGGAGAAGTTTGAGACCAACGAAGAGAGATTTGGTCCAAGAATCATCCACATGGACCAAGTTCGTCCATTTTGGTCCTTCTTCGTTTCGACAAGCTTCAAAGTTGACCGAAGCCAAATGTCAAGCATAGATTGATGTAATATGACACATTAAACCATGTGGAGAAGTTTGAGACCAACGAAGAGAGATTTGGTCCAAGAATCATCCACATGGACCAAGTTCGTCCATTTTGGTCCTTCTTCGTTTCGACAAGCTTCAAAGTTGACCGAAGCCAAATGTCAAGCATAGATTGATGTAATATGACACATTAAACCATGTGGAGAAGTTTGAGACCAACGAAGAGAGATTTGGTCCAAGAATCATCCACATGGACCAAGTTCGTCCATTTTGGTCCTTCTTCGTTTCGACAAGCTTCAAAGTTGACCGAAGCCAAATGTCAAGCATAGATTGATGTAATATGACACATTAAACCATGTGGAGAAGTTTGAGACCAACGAAGAGAGATTTGGTCCAAGAATCATCCACATGGACCAAGTTCGTCCATTTTGGTCCTTCTTCGTTTCGACAAGCTTCAAAGTTGACCGAAGCCAAATGTCAAGCATAGATTGATGTAATATGACACATTAAACCATGTGGAGAAGTTTGAGACCAACGAAGAGAGATTTGGTCCAAGAATCATCCACATGGACCAAGTTCGTCCATTTTGGTCCTTCTTCGTTTCGACAAGCTTCAAAGTTGACCGAAGCCAAATGTCAAGCATAGATTGATGTAATATGACACATTAAACCATGTGGAGAAGTTTGAGACCAACGAAGAGAGATTTGGTCCAAGAATCATCCACATGGACCAAGTTCGTCCATTTTGGTCCTTCTTCGTTTCGACAAGCTTCAAAGTTGACCGAAGCCAAATGTCAAGCATAGATTGATGTAATATGACACATTAAACCATGTGGAGAAGTTTGAGACCAACGAAGAGAGATTTGGTCCAAGAATCATCCACATGGACCAAGTTCGTCCATTTTGGTCCTTCTTCGTTTCGACAAGCTTCAAAGTTGACCGAAGCCAAATGTCAAGCATAGATTGATGTAATATGACACATTAAACCATGTGGAGAAGTTTGAGACCAACGAAGAGAGATTTGGTCCAAGAATCATCCACATGGACCAAGTTCGTCCATTTTGGTCCTTCTTCGTTTCGACAAGCTTCAAAGTTGACCGAAGCCAAATGTCAAGCATAGATTGATGTAATATGACACATTAAACCATGTGGAGAAGTTTGAGACCAACGAAGAGAGATTTGGTCCAAGAATCATCCACATGGACCAAGTTCGTCCATTTTGGTCCTTCTTCGTTTCGACAAGCTTCAAAGTTGACCGAAGCCAAATGTCAAGCATAGATTGATGTAATATGACACATTAAACCATGTGGAGAAGTTTGAGACCAACGAAGAGAGATTTGGTCCAAGAATCATCCACATGGACCAAGTTCGTCCATTTTGGTCCTTCTTCGTTTCGACAAGCTTCAAAGTTGACCGAAGCCAAATGTCAAGCATAGATTGATGTAATATGACACATTAAACCATGTGGAGAAGTTTGAGACCAACGAAGAGAGATTTGGTCCAAGAATCATCCACATGGACCAAGTTCGTCCATTTTGGTCCTTCTTCGTTTCGACAAGCTTCAAAGTTGACCGAAGCCAAATGTCAAGCATAGATTGATGTAATATGACACATTAAACCATGTGGAGAAGTTTGAGACCAACGAAGAGAGATTTGGTCCAAGAATCATCCACATGGACCAAGTTCGTCCATTTTGGTCCTTCTTCGTTTCGACAAGCTTCAAAGTTGACCGAAGCCAAATGTCAAGCATAGATTGATGTAATATGACACATTAAACCATGTGGAGAAGTTTGAGACCAACGAAGAGAGATTTGGTCCAAGAATCATCCACATGGACCAAGTTCGTCCATTTTGGTCCTTCTTCGTTTCGACAAGCTTCAAAGTTGACCGAAGCCAAATGTCAAGCATAGATTGATGTAATATGACACATTAAACCATGTGGAGAAGTTTGAGACCAACGAAGAGAGATTTGGTCCAAGAATCATCCACATGGACCAAGTTCGTCCATTTTGGTCCTTCTTCGTTTCGACAAGCTTCAAAGTTGACCGAAGCCAAATGTCAAGCATAGATTGATGTAATATGACACATTAAACCATGTGGAGAAGTTTGAGACCAACGAAGAGAGATTTGGTCCAAGAATCATCCACATGGACCAAGTTCGTCCATTTTGGTCCTTCTTCGTTTCGACAAGCTTCAAAGTTGACCGAAGCCAAATGTCAAGCATAGATTGATGTAATATGACACATTAAACCATGTGGAGAAGTTTGAGACCAACGAAGAGAGATTTGGTCCAAGAATCATCCACATGGACCAAGTTCGTCCATTTTGGTCCTTCTTCGTTTCGACAAGCTTCAAAGTTGACCGAAGCCAAATGTCAAGCATAGATTGATGTAATATGACACATTAAACCATGTGGAGAAGTTTGAGACCAACGAAGAGAGATTTGGTCCAAGAATCATCCACATGGACCAAGTTCGTCCATTTTGGTCCTTCTTCGTTTCGACAAGCTTCAAAGTTGACCGAAGCCAAATGTCAAGCATAGATTGATGTAATATGACACATTAAACCATGTGGAGAAGTTTGAGACCAACGAAGAGAGATTTGGTCCAAGAATCATCCACATGGACCAAGTTCGTCCATTTTGGTCCTTCTTCGTTTCGACAAGCTTCAAAGTTGACCGAAGCCAAATGTCAAGCATAGATTGATGTAATATGACACATTAAACCATGTGGAGAAGTTTGAGACCAACGAAGAGAGATTTGGTCCAAGAATCATCCACATGGACCAAGTTCGTCCATTTTGGTCCTTCTTCGTTTCGACAAGCTTCAAAGTTGACCGAAGCCAAATGTCAAGCATAGATTGATGTAATATGACACATTAAACCATGTGGAGAAGTTTGAGACCAACGAAGAGAGATTTGGTCCAAGAATCATCCACATGGACCAAGTTCGTCCATTTTGGTCCTTCTTCGTTTCGACAAGCTTCAAAGTTGACCGAAGCCAAATGTCAAGCATAGATTGATGTAATATGACACATTAAACCATGTGGAGAAGTTTGAGACCAACGAAGAGAGATTTGGTCCAAGAATCATCCACATGGACCAAGTTCGTCCATTTTGGTCCTTCTTCGTTTCGACAAGCTTCAAAGTTGACCGAAGCCAAATGTCAAGCATAGATTGATGTAATATGACACATTAAACCATGTGGAGAAGTTTGAGACCAACGAAGAGAGATTTGGTCCAAGAATCATCCACATGGACCAAGTTCGTCCATTTTGGTCCTTCTTCGTTTCGACAAGCTTCAAAGTTGACCGAAGCCAAATGTCAAGCATAGATTGATGTAATATGACACATTAAACCATGTGGAGAAGTTTGAGACCAACGAAGAGAGATTTGGTCCAAGAATCATCCACATGGACCAAGTTCGTCCATTTTGGTCCTTCTTCGTTTCGACAAGCTTCAAAGTTGACCGAAGCCAAATGTCAAGCATAGATTGATGTAATATGACACATTAAACCATGTGGAGAAGTTTGAGACCAACGAAGAGAGATTTGGTCCAAGAATCATCCACATGGACCAAGTTCGTCCATTTTGGTCCTTCTTCGTTTCGACAAGCTTCAAAGTTGACCGAAGCCAAATGTCAAGCATAGATTGATGTAATATGACACATTAAACCATGTGGAGAAGTTTGAGACCAACGAAGAGAGATTTGGTCCAAGAATCATCCACATGGACCAAGTTCGTCCATTTTGGTCCTTCTTCGTTTCGACAAGCTTCAAAGTTGACCGAAGCCAAATGTCAAGCATAGATTGATGTAATATGACACATTAAACCATGTGGAGAAGTTTGAGACCAACGAAGAGAGATTTGGTCCAAGAATCATCCACATGGACCAAGTTCGTCCATTTTGGTCCTTCTTCGTTTCGACAAGCTTCAAAGTTGACCGAAGCCAAATGTCAAGCATAGATTGATGTAATATGACACATTAAACCATGTGGAGAAGTTTGAGACCAACGAAGAGAGATTTGGTCCAAGAATCATCCACATGGACCAAGTTCGTCCATTTTGGTCCTTCTTCGTTTCGACAAGCTTCAAAGTTGACCGAAGCCAAATGTCAAGCATAGATTGATGTAATATGACACATTAAACCATGTGGAGAAGTTTGAGACCAACGAAGAGAGATTTGGTCCAAGAATCATCCACATGGACCAAGTTCGTCCATTTTGGTCCTTCTTCGTTTCGACAAGCTTCAAAGTTGACCGAAGCCAAATGTCAAGCATAGATTGATGTAATATGACACATTAAACCATGTGGAGAAGTTTGAGACCAACGAAGAGAGATTTGGTCCAAGAATCATCCACATGGACCAAGTTCGTCCATTTTGGTCCTTCTTCGTTTCGACAAGCTTCAAAGTTGACCGAAGCCAAATGTCAAGCATAGATTGATGTAATATGACACATTAAACCATGTGGAGAAGTTTGAGACCAACGAAGAGAGATTTGGTCCAAGAATCATCCACATGGACCAAGTTCGTCCATTTTGGTCCTTCTTCGTTTCGACAAGCTTCAAAGTTGACCGAAGCCAAATGTCAAGCATAGATTGATGTAATATGACACATTAAACCATGTGGAGAAGTTTGAGACCAACGAAGAGAGATTTGGTCCAAGAATCATCCACATGGACCAAGTTCGTCCATTTTGGTCCTTCTTCGTTTCGACAAGCTTCAAAGTTGACCGAAGCCAAATGTCAAGCATAGATTGATGTAATATGACACATTAAACCATGTGGAGAAGTTTGAGACCAACGAAGAGAGATTTGGTCCAAGAATCATCCACATGGACCAAGTTCGTCCATTTTGGTCCTTCTTCGTTTCGACAAGCTTCAAAGTTGACCGAAGCCAAATGTCAAGCATAGATTGATGTAATATGACACATTAAACCATGTGGAGAAGTTTGAGACCAACGAAGAGAGATTTGGTCCAAGAATCATCCACATGGACCAAGTTCGTCCATTTTGGTCCTTCTTCGTTTCGACAAGCTTCAAAGTTGACCGAAGCCAAATGTCAAGCATAGATTGATGTAATATGACACATTAAACCATGTGGAGAAGTTTGAGACCAACGAAGAGAGATTTGGTCCAAGAATCATCCACATGGACCAAGTTCGTCCATTTTGGTCCTTCTTCGTTTCGACAAGCTTCAAAGTTGACCGAAGCCAAATGTCAAGCATAGATTGATGTAATATGACACATTAAACCATGTGGAGAAGTTTGAGACCAACGAAGAGAGATTTGGTCCAAGAATCATCCACATGGACCAAGTTCGTCCATTTTGGTCCTTCTTCGTTTCGACAAGCTTCAAAGTTGACCGAAGCCAAATGTCAAGCATAGATTGATGTAATATGACACATTAAACCATGTGGAGAAGTTTGAGACCAACGAAGAGAGATTTGGTCCAAGAATCATCCACATGGACCAAGTTCGTCCATTTTGGTCCTTCTTCGTTTCGACAAGCTTCAAAGTTGACCGAAGCCAAATGTCAAGCATAGATTGATGTAATATGACACATTAAACCATGTGGAGAAGTTTGAGACCAACGAAGAGAGATTTGGTCCAAGAATCATCCACATGGACCAAGTTCGTCCATTTTGGTCCTTCTTCGTTTCGACAAGCTTCAAAGTTGACCGAAGCCAAATGTCAAGCATAGATTGATGTAATATGACACATTAAACCATGTGGAGAAGTTTGAGACCAACGAAGAGAGATTTGGTCCAAGAATCATCCACATGGACCAAGTTCGTCCATTTTGGTCCTTCTTCGTTTCGACAAGCTTCAAAGTTGACCGAAGCCAAATGTCAAGCATAGATTGATGTAATATGACACATTAAACCATGTGGAGAAGTTTGAGACCAACGAAGAGAGATTTGGTCCAAGAATCATCCACATGGACCAAGTTCGTCCATTTTGGTCCTTCTTCGTTTCGACAAGCTTCAAAGTTGACCGAAGCCAAATGTCAAGCATAGATTGATGTAATATGACACATTAAACCATGTGGAGAAGTTTGAGACCAACGAAGAGAGATTTGGTCCAAGAATCATCCACATGGACCAAGTTCGTCCATTTTGGTCCTTCTTCGTTTCGACAAGCTTCAAAGTTGACCGAAGCCAAATGTCAAGCATAGATTGATGTAATATGACACATTAAACCATGTGGAGAAGTTTGAGACCAACGAAGAGAGATTTGGTCCAAGAATCATCCACATGGACCAAGTTCGTCCATTTTGGTCCTTCTTCGTTTCGACAAGCTTCAAAGTTGACCGAAGCCAAATGTCAAGCATAGATTGATGTAATATGACACATTAAACCATGTGGAGAAGTTTGAGACCAACGAAGAGAGATTTGGTCCAAGAATCATCCACATGGACCAAGTTCGTCCATTTTGGTCCTTCTTCGTTTCGACAAGCTTCAAAGTTGACCGAAGCCAAATGTCAAGCATAGATTGATGTAATATGACACATTAAACCATGTGGAGAAGTTTGAGACCAACGAAGAGAGATTTGGTCCAAGAATCATCCACATGGACCAAGTTCGTCCATTTTGGTCCTTCTTCGTTTCGACAAGCTTCAAAGTTGACCGAAGCCAAATGTCAAGCATAGATTGATGTAATATGACACATTAAACCATGTGGAGAAGTTTGAGACCAACGAAGAGAGATTTGGTCCAAGAATCATCCACATGGACCAAGTTCGTCCATTTTGGTCCTTCTTCGTTTCGACAAGCTTCAAAGTTGACCGAAGCCAAATGTCAAGCATAGATTGATGTAATATGACACATTAAACCATGTGGAGAAGTTTGAGACCAACGAAGAGAGATTTGGTCCAAGAATCATCCACATGGACCAAGTTCGTCCATTTTGGTCCTTCTTCGTTTCGACAAGCTTCAAAGTTGACCGAAGCCAAATGTCAAGCATAGATTGATGTAATATGACACATTAAACCATGTGGAGAAGTTTGAGACCAACGAAGAGAGATTTGGTCCAAGAATCATCCACATGGACCAAGTTCGTCCATTTTGGTCCTTCTTCGTTTCGACAAGCTTCAAAGTTGACCGAAGCCAAATGTCAAGCATAGATTGATGTAATATGACACATTAAACCATGTGGAGAAGTTTGAGACCAACGAAGAGAGATTTGGTCCAAGAATCATCCACATGGACCAAGTTCGTCCATTTTGGTCCTTCTTCGTTTCGACAAGCTTCAAAGTTGACCGAAGCCAAATGTCAAGCATAGATTGATGTAATATGACACATTAAACCATGTGGAGAAGTTTGAGACCAACGAAGAGAGATTTGGTCCAAGAATCATCCACATGGACCAAGTTCGTCCATTTTGGTCCTTCTTCGTTTCGACAAGCTTCAAAGTTGACCGAAGCCAAATGTCAAGCATAGATTGATGTAATATGACACATTAAACCATGTGGAGAAGTTTGAGACCAACGAAGAGAGATTTGGTCCAAGAATCATCCACATGGACCAAGTTCGTCCATTTTGGTCCTTCTTCGTTTCGACAAGCTTCAAAGTTGACCGAAGCCAAATGTCAAGCATAGATTGATGTAATATGACACATTAAACCATGTGGAGAAGTTTGAGACCAACGAAGAGAGATTTGGTCCAAGAATCATCCACATGGACCAAGTTCGTCCATTTTGGTCCTTCTTCGTTTCGACAAGCTTCAAAGTTGACCGAAGCCAAATGTCAAGCATAGATTGATGTAATATGACACATTAAACCATGTGGAGAAGTTTGAGACCAACGAAGAGAGATTTGGTCCAAGAATCATCCACATGGACCAAGTTCGTCCATTTTGGTCCTTCTTCGTTTCGACAAGCTTCAAAGTTGACCGAAGCCAAATGTCAAGCATAGATTGATGTAATATGACACATTAAACCATGTGGAGAAGTTTGAGACCAACGAAGAGAGATTTGGTCCAAGAATCATCCACATGGACCAAGTTCGTCCATTTTGGTCCTTCTTCGTTTCGACAAGCTTCAAAGTTGACCGAAGCCAAATGTCAAGCATAGATTGATGTAATATGACACATTAAACCATGTGGAGAAGTTTGAGACCAACGAAGAGAGATTTGGTCCAAGAATCATCCACATGGACCAAGTTCGTCCATTTTGGTCCTTCTTCGTTTCGACAAGCTTCAAAGTTGACCGAAGCCAAATGTCAAGCATAGATTGATGTAATATGACACATTAAACCATGTGGAGAAGTTTGAGACCAACGAAGAGAGATTTGGTCCAAGAATCATCCACATGGACCAAGTTCGTCCATTTTGGTCCTTCTTCGTTTCGACAAGCTTCAAAGTTGACCGAAGCCAAATGTCAAGCATAGATTGATGTAATATGACACATTAAACCATGTGGAGAAGTTTGAGACCAACGAAGAGAGATTTGGTCCAAGAATCATCCACATGGACCAAGTTCGTCCATTTTGGTCCTTCTTCGTTTCGACAAGCTTCAAAGTTGACCGAAGCCAAATGTCAAGCATAGATTGATGTAATATGACACATTAAACCATGTGGAGAAGTTTGAGACCAACGAAGAGAGATTTGGTCCAAGAATCATCCACATGGACCAAGTTCGTCCATTTTGGTCCTTCTTCGTTTCGACAAGCTTCAAAGTTGACCGAAGCCAAATGTCAAGCATAGATTGATGTAATATGACACATTAAACCATGTGGAGAAGTTTGAGACCAACGAAGAGAGATTTGGTCCAAGAATCATCCACATGGACCAAGTTCGTCCATTTTGGTCCTTCTTCGTTTCGACAAGCTTCAAAGTTGACCGAAGCCAAATGTCAAGCATAGATTGATGTAATATGACACATTAAACCATGTGGAGAAGTTTGAGACCAACGAAGAGAGATTTGGTCCAAGAATCATCCACATGGACCAAGTTCGTCCATTTTGGTCCTTCTTCGTTTCGACAAGCTTCAAAGTTGACCGAAGCCAAATGTCAAGCATAGATTGATGTAATATGACACATTAAACCATGTGGAGAAGTTTGAGACCAACGAAGAGAGATTTGGTCCAAGAATCATCCACATGGACCAAGTTCGTCCATTTTGGTCCTTCTTCGTTTCGACAAGCTTCAAAGTTGACCGAAGCCAAATGTCAAGCATAGATTGATGTAATATGACACATTAAACCATGTGGAGAAGTTTGAGACCAACGAAGAGAGATTTGGTCCAAGAATCATCCACATGGACCAAGTTCGTCCATTTTGGTCCTTCTTCGTTTCGACAAGCTTCAAAGTTGACCGAAGCCAAATGTCAAGCATAGATTGATGTAATATGACACATTAAACCATGTGGAGAAGTTTGAGACCAACGAAGAGAGATTTGGTCCAAGAATCATCCACATGGACCAAGTTCGTCCATTTTGGTCCTTCTTCGTTTCGACAAGCTTCAAAGTTGACCGAAGCCAAATGTCAAGCATAGATTGATGTAATATGACACATTAAACCATGTGGAGAAGTTTGAGACCAACGAAGAGAGATTTGGTCCAAGAATCATCCACATGGACCAAGTTCGTCCATTTTGGTCCTTCTTCGTTTCGACAAGCTTCAAAGTTGACCGAAGCCAAATGTCAAGCATAGATTGATGTAATATGACACATTAAACCATGTGGAGAAGTTTGAGACCAACGAAGAGAGATTTGGTCCAAGAATCATCCACATGGACCAAGTTCGTCCATTTTGGTCCTTCTTCGTTTCGACAAGCTTCAAAGTTGACCGAAGCCAAATGTCAAGCATAGATTGATGTAATATGACACATTAAACCATGTGGAGAAGTTTGAGACCAACGAAGAGAGATTTGGTCCAAGAATCATCCACATGGACCAAGTTCGTCCATTTTGGTCCTTCTTCGTTTCGACAAGCTTCAAAGTTGACCGAAGCCAAATGTCAAGCATAGATTGATGTAATATGACACATTAAACCATGTGGAGAAGTTTGAGACCAACGAAGAGAGATTTGGTCCAAGAATCATCCACATGGACCAAGTTCGTCCATTTTGGTCCTTCTTCGTTTCGACAAGCTTCAAAGTTGACCGAAGCCAAATGTCAAGCATAGATTGATGTAATATGACACATTAAACCATGTGGAGAAGTTTGAGACCAACGAAGAGAGATTTGGTCCAAGAATCATCCACATGGACCAAGTTCGTCCATTTTGGTCCTTCTTCGTTTCGACAAGCTTCAAAGTTGACCGAAGCCAAATGTCAAGCATAGATTGATGTAATATGACACATTAAACCATGTGGAGAAGTTTGAGACCAACGAAGAGAGATTTGGTCCAAGAATCATCCACATGGACCAAGTTCGTCCATTTTGGTCCTTCTTCGTTTCGACAAGCTTCAAAGTTGACCGAAGCCAAATGTCAAGCATAGATTGATGTAATATGACACATTAAACCATGTGGAGAAGTTTGAGACCAACGAAGAGAGATTTGGTCCAAGAATCATCCACATGGACCAAGTTCGTCCATTTTGGTCCTTCTTCGTTTCGACAAGCTTCAAAGTTGACCGAAGCCAAATGTCAAGCATAGATTGATGTAATATGACACATTAAACCATGTGGAGAAGTTTGAGACCAACGAAGAGAGATTTGGTCCAAGAATCATCCACATGGACCAAGTTCGTCCATTTTGGTCCTTCTTCGTTTCGACAAGCTTCAAAGTTGACCGAAGCCAAATGTCAAGCATAGATTGATGTAATATGACACATTAAACCATGTGGAGAAGTTTGAGACCAACGAAGAGAGATTTGGTCCAAGAATCATCCACATGGACCAAGTTCGTCCATTTTGGTCCTTCTTCGTTTCGACAAGCTTCAAAGTTGACCGAAGCCAAATGTCAAGCATAGATTGATGTAATATGACACATTAAACCATGTGGAGAAGTTTGAGACCAACGAAGAGAGATTTGGTCCAAGAATCATCCACATGGACCAAGTTCGTCCATTTTGGTCCTTCTTCGTTTCGACAAGCTTCAAAGTTGACCGAAGCCAAATGTCAAGCATAGATTGATGTAATATGACACATTAAACCATGTGGAGAAGTTTGAGACCAACGAAGAGAGATTTGGTCCAAGAATCATCCACATGGACCAAGTTCGTCCATTTTGGTCCTTCTTCGTTTCGACAAGCTTCAAAGTTGACCGAAGCCAAATGTCAAGCATAGATTGATGTAATATGACACATTAAACCATGTGGAGAAGTTTGAGACCAACGAAGAGAGATTTGGTCCAAGAATCATCCACATGGACCAAGTTCGTCCATTTTGGTCCTTCTTCGTTTCGACAAGCTTCAAAGTTGACCGAAGCCAAATGTCAAGCATAGATTGATGTAATATGACACATTAAACCATGTGGAGAAGTTTGAGACCAACGAAGAGAGATTTGGTCCAAGAATCATCCACATGGACCAAGTTCGTCCATTTTGGTCCTTCTTCGTTTCGACAAGCTTCAAAGTTGACCGAAGCCAAATGTCAAGCATAGATTGATGTAATATGACACATTAAACCATGTGGAGAAGTTTGAGACCAACGAAGAGAGATTTGGTCCAAGAATCATCCACATGGACCAAGTTCGTCCATTTTGGTCCTTCTTCGTTTCGACAAGCTTCAAAGTTGACCGAAGCCAAATGTCAAGCATAGATTGATGTAATATGACACATTAAACCATGTGGAGAAGTTTGAGACCAACGAAGAGAGATTTGGTCCAAGAATCATCCACATGGACCAAGTTCGTCCATTTTGGTCCTTCTTCGTTTCGACAAGCTTCAAAGTTGACCGAAGCCAAATGTCAAGCATAGATTGATGTAATATGACACATTAAACCATGTGGAGAAGTTTGAGACCAACGAAGAGAGATTTGGTCCAAGAATCATCCACATGGACCAAGTTCGTCCATTTTGGTCCTTCTTCGTTTCGACAAGCTTCAAAGTTGACCGAAGCCAAATGTCAAGCATAGATTGATGTAATATGACACATTAAACCATGTGGAGAAGTTTGAGACCAACGAAGAGAGATTTGGTCCAAGAATCATCCACATGGACCAAGTTCGTCCATTTTGGTCCTTCTTCGTTTCGACAAGCTTCAAAGTTGACCGAAGCCAAATGTCAAGCATAGATTGATGTAATATGACACATTAAACCATGTGGAGAAGTTTGAGACCAACGAAGAGAGATTTGGTCCAAGAATCATCCACATGGACCAAGTTCGTCCATTTTGGTCCTTCTTCGTTTCGACAAGCTTCAAAGTTGACCGAAGCCAAATGTCAAGCATAGATTGATGTAATATGACACATTAAACCATGTGGAGAAGTTTGAGACCAACGAAGAGAGATTTGGTCCAAGAATCATCCACATGGACCAAGTTCGTCCATTTTGGTCCTTCTTCGTTTCGACAAGCTTCAAAGTTGACCGAAGCCAAATGTCAAGCATAGATTGATGTAATATGACACATTAAACCATGTGGAGAAGTTTGAGACCAACGAAGAGAGATTTGGTCCAAGAATCATCCACATGGACCAAGTTCGTCCATTTTGGTCCTTCTTCGTTTCGACAAGCTTCAAAGTTGACCGAAGCCAAATGTCAAGCATAGATTGATGTAATATGACACATTAAACCATGTGGAGAAGTTTGAGACCAACGAAGAGAGATTTGGTCCAAGAATCATCCACATGGACCAAGTTCGTCCATTTTGGTCCTTCTTCGTTTCGACAAGCTTCAAAGTTGACCGAAGCCAAATGTCAAGCATAGATTGATGTAATATGACACATTAAACCATGTGGAGAAGTTTGAGACCAACGAAGAGAGATTTGGTCCAAGAATCATCCACATGGACCAAGTTCGTCCATTTTGGTCCTTCTTCGTTTCGACAAGCTTCAAAGTTGACCGAAGCCAAATGTCAAGCATAGATTGATGTAATATGACACATTAAACCATGTGGAGAAGTTTGAGACCAACGAAGAGAGATTTGGTCCAAGAATCATCCACATGGACCAAGTTCGTCCATTTTGGTCCTTCTTCGTTTCGACAAGCTTCAAAGTTGACCGAAGCCAAATGTCAAGCATAGATTGATGTAATATGACACATTAAACCATGTGGAGAAGTTTGAGACCAACGAAGAGAGATTTGGTCCAAGAATCATCCACATGGACCAAGTTCGTCCATTTTGGTCCTTCTTCGTTTCGACAAGCTTCAAAGTTGACCGAAGCCAAATGTCAAGCATAGATTGATGTAATATGACACATTAAACCATGTGGAGAAGTTTGAGACCAACGAAGAGAGATTTGGTCCAAGAATCATCCACATGGACCAAGTTCGTCCATTTTGGTCCTTCTTCGTTTCGACAAGCTTCAAAGTTGACCGAAGCCAAATGTCAAGCATAGATTGATGTAATATGACACATTAAACCATGTGGAGAAGTTTGAGACCAACGAAGAGAGATTTGGTCCAAGAATCATCCACATGGACCAAGTTCGTCCATTTTGGTCCTTCTTCGTTTCGACAAGCTTCAAAGTTGACCGAAGCCAAATGTCAAGCATAGATTGATGTAATATGACACATTAAACCATGTGGAGAAGTTTGAGACCAACGAAGAGAGATTTGGTCCAAGAATCATCCACATGGACCAAGTTCGTCCATTTTGGTCCTTCTTCGTTTCGACAAGCTTCAAAGTTGACCGAAGCCAAATGTCAAGCATAGATTGATGTAATATGACACATTAAACCATGTGGAGAAGTTTGAGACCAACGAAGAGAGATTTGGTCCAAGAATCATCCACATGGACCAAGTTCGTCCATTTTGGTCCTTCTTCGTTTCGACAAGCTTCAAAGTTGACCGAAGCCAAATGTCAAGCATAGATTGATGTAATATGACACATTAAACCATGTGGAGAAGTTTGAGACCAACGAAGAGAGATTTGGTCCAAGAATCATCCACATGGACCAAGTTCGTCCATTTTGGTCCTTCTTCGTTTCGACAAGCTTCAAAGTTGACCGAAGCCAAATGTCAAGCATAGATTGATGTAATATGACACATTAAACCATGTGGAGAAGTTTGAGACCAACGAAGAGAGATTTGGTCCAAGAATCATCCACATGGACCAAGTTCGTCCATTTTGGTCCTTCTTCGTTTCGACAAGCTTCAAAGTTGACCGAAGCCAAATGTCAAGCATAGATTGATGTAATATGACACATTAAACCATGTGGAGAAGTTTGAGACCAACGAAGAGAGATTTGGTCCAAGAATCATCCACATGGACCAAGTTCGTCCATTTTGGTCCTTCTTCGTTTCGACAAGCTTCAAAGTTGACCGAAGCCAAATGTCAAGCATAGATTGATGTAATATGACACATTAAACCATGTGGAGAAGTTTGAGACCAACGAAGAGAGATTTGGTCCAAGAATCATCCACATGGACCAAGTTCGTCCATTTTGGTCCTTCTTCGTTTCGACAAGCTTCAAAGTTGACCGAAGCCAAATGTCAAGCATAGATTGATGTAATATGACACATTAAACCATGTGGAGAAGTTTGAGACCAACGAAGAGAGATTTGGTCCAAGAATCATCCACATGGACCAAGTTCGTCCATTTTGGTCCTTCTTCGTTTCGACAAGCTTCAAAGTTGACCGAAGCCAAATGTCAAGCATAGATTGATGTAATATGACACATTAAACCATGTGGAGAAGTTTGAGACCAACGAAGAGAGATTTGGTCCAAGAATCATCCACATGGACCAAGTTCGTCCATTTTGGTCCTTCTTCGTTTCGACAAGCTTCAAAGTTGACCGAAGCCAAATGTCAAGCATAGATTGATGTAATATGACACATTAAACCATGTGGAGAAGTTTGAGACCAACGAAGAGAGATTTGGTCCAAGAATCATCCACATGGACCAAGTTCGTCCATTTTGGTCCTTCTTCGTTTCGACAAGCTTCAAAGTTGACCGAAGCCAAATGTCAAGCATAGATTGATGTAATATGACACATTAAACCATGTGGAGAAGTTTGAGACCAACGAAGAGAGATTTGGTCCAAGAATCATCCACATGGACCAAGTTCGTCCATTTTGGTCCTTCTTCGTTTCGACAAGCTTCAAAGTTGACCGAAGCCAAATGTCAAGCATAGATTGATGTAATATGACACATTAAACCATGTGGAGAAGTTTGAGACCAACGAAGAGAGATTTGGTCCAAGAATCATCCACATGGACCAAGTTCGTCCATTTTGGTCCTTCTTCGTTTCGACAAGCTTCAAAGTTGACCGAAGCCAAATGTCAAGCATAGATTGATGTAATATGACACATTAAACCATGTGGAGAAGTTTGAGACCAACGAAGAGAGATTTGGTCCAAGAATCATCCACATGGACCAAGTTCGTCCATTTTGGTCCTTCTTCGTTTCGACAAGCTTCAAAGTTGACCGAAGCCAAATGTCAAGCATAGATTGATGTAATATGACACATTAAACCATGTGGAGAAGTTTGAGACCAACGAAGAGAGATTTGGTCCAAGAATCATCCACATGGACCAAGTTCGTCCATTTTGGTCCTTCTTCGTTTCGACAAGCTTCAAAGTTGACCGAAGCCAAATGTCAAGCATAGATTGATGTAATATGACACATTAAACCATGTGGAGAAGTTTGAGACCAACGAAGAGAGATTTGGTCCAAGAATCATCCACATGGACCAAGTTCGTCCATTTTGGTCCTTCTTCGTTTCGACAAGCTTCAAAGTTGACCGAAGCCAAATGTCAAGCATAGATTGATGTAATATGACACATTAAACCATGTGGAGAAGTTTGAGACCAACGAAGAGAGATTTGGTCCAAGAATCATCCACATGGACCAAGTTCGTCCATTTTGGTCCTTCTTCGTTTCGACAAGCTTCAAAGTTGACCGAAGCCAAATGTCAAGCATAGATTGATGTAATATGACACATTAAACCATGTGGAGAAGTTTGAGACCAACGAAGAGAGATTTGGTCCAAGAATCATCCACATGGACCAAGTTCGTCCATTTTGGTCCTTCTTCGTTTCGACAAGCTTCAAAGTTGACCGAAGCCAAATGTCAAGCATAGATTGATGTAATATGACACATTAAACCATGTGGAGAAGTTTGAGACCAACGAAGAGAGATTTGGTCCAAGAATCATCCACATGGACCAAGTTCGTCCATTTTGGTCCTTCTTCGTTTCGACAAGCTTCAAAGTTGACCGAAGCCAAATGTCAAGCATAGATTGATGTAATATGACACATTAAACCATGTGGAGAAGTTTGAGACCAACGAAGAGAGATTTGGTCCAAGAATCATCCACATGGACCAAGTTCGTCCATTTTGGTCCTTCTTCGTTTCGACAAGCTTCAAAGTTGACCGAAGCCAAATGTCAAGCATAGATTGATGTAATATGACACATTAAACCATGTGGAGAAGTTTGAGACCAACGAAGAGAGATTTGGTCCAAGAATCATCCACATGGACCAAGTTCGTCCATTTTGGTCCTTCTTCGTTTCGACAAGCTTCAAAGTTGACCGAAGCCAAATGTCAAGCATAGATTGATGTAATATGACACATTAAACCATGTGGAGAAGTTTGAGACCAACGAAGAGAGATTTGGTCCAAGAATCATCCACATGGACCAAGTTCGTCCATTTTGGTCCTTCTTCGTTTCGACAAGCTTCAAAGTTGACCGAAGCCAAATGTCAAGCATAGATTGATGTAATATGACACATTAAACCATGTGGAGAAGTTTGAGACCAACGAAGAGAGATTTGGTCCAAGAATCATCCACATGGACCAAGTTCGTCCATTTTGGTCCTTCTTCGTTTCGACAAGCTTCAAAGTTGACCGAAGCCAAATGTCAAGCATAGATTGATGTAATATGACACATTAAACCATGTGGAGAAGTTTGAGACCAACGAAGAGAGATTTGGTCCAAGAATCATCCACATGGACCAAGTTCGTCCATTTTGGTCCTTCTTCGTTTCGACAAGCTTCAAAGTTGACCGAAGCCAAATGTCAAGCATAGATTGATGTAATATGACACATTAAACCATGTGGAGAAGTTTGAGACCAACGAAGAGAGATTTGGTCCAAGAATCATCCACATGGACCAAGTTCGTCCATTTTGGTCCTTCTTCGTTTCGACAAGCTTCAAAGTTGACCGAAGCCAAATGTCAAGCATAGATTGATGTAATATGACACATTAAACCATGTGGAGAAGTTTGAGACCAACGAAGAGAGATTTGGTCCAAGAATCATCCACATGGACCAAGTTCGTCCATTTTGGTCCTTCTTCGTTTCGACAAGCTTCAAAGTTGACCGAAGCCAAATGTCAAGCATAGATTGATGTAATATGACACATTAAACCATGTGGAGAAGTTTGAGACCAACGAAGAGAGATTTGGTCCAAGAATCATCCACATGGACCAAGTTCGTCCATTTTGGTCCTTCTTCGTTTCGACAAGCTTCAAAGTTGACCGAAGCCAAATGTCAAGCATAGATTGATGTAATATGACACATTAAACCATGTGGAGAAGTTTGAGACCAACGAAGAGAGATTTGGTCCAAGAATCATCCACATGGACCAAGTTCGTCCATTTTGGTCCTTCTTCGTTTCGACAAGCTTCAAAGTTGACCGAAGCCAAATGTCAAGCATAGATTGATGTAATATGACACATTAAACCATGTGGAGAAGTTTGAGACCAACGAAGAGAGATTTGGTCCAAGAATCATCCACATGGACCAAGTTCGTCCATTTTGGTCCTTCTTCGTTTCGACAAGCTTCAAAGTTGACCGAAGCCAAATGTCAAGCATAGATTGATGTAATATGACACATTAAACCATGTGGAGAAGTTTGAGACCAACGAAGAGAGATTTGGTCCAAGAATCATCCACATGGACCAAGTTCGTCCATTTTGGTCCTTCTTCGTTTCGACAAGCTTCAAAGTTGACCGAAGCCAAATGTCAAGCATAGATTGATGTAATATGACACATTAAACCATGTGGAGAAGTTTGAGACCAACGAAGAGAGATTTGGTCCAAGAATCATCCACATGGACCAAGTTCGTCCATTTTGGTCCTTCTTCGTTTCGACAAGCTTCAAAGTTGACCGAAGCCAAATGTCAAGCATAGATTGATGTAATATGACACATTAAACCATGTGGAGAAGTTTGAGACCAACGAAGAGAGATTTGGTCCAAGAATCATCCACATGGACCAAGTTCGTCCATTTTGGTCCTTCTTCGTTTCGACAAGCTTCAAAGTTGACCGAAGCCAAATGTCAAGCATAGATTGATGTAATATGACACATTAAACCATGTGGAGAAGTTTGAGACCAACGAAGAGAGATTTGGTCCAAGAATCATCCACATGGACCAAGTTCGTCCATTTTGGTCCTTCTTCGTTTCGACAAGCTTCAAAGTTGACCGAAGCCAAATGTCAAGCATAGATTGATGTAATATGACACATTAAACCATGTGGAGAAGTTTGAGACCAACGAAGAGAGATTTGGTCCAAGAATCATCCACATGGACCAAGTTCGTCCATTTTGGTCCTTCTTCGTTTCGACAAGCTTCAAAGTTGACCGAAGCCAAATGTCAAGCATAGATTGATGTAATATGACACATTAAACCATGTGGAGAAGTTTGAGACCAACGAAGAGAGATTTGGTCCAAGAATCATCCACATGGACCAAGTTCGTCCATTTTGGTCCTTCTTCGTTTCGACAAGCTTCAAAGTTGACCGAAGCCAAATGTCAAGCATAGATTGATGTAATATGACACATTAAACCATGTGGAGAAGTTTGAGACCAACGAAGAGAGATTTGGTCCAAGAATCATCCACATGGACCAAGTTCGTCCATTTTGGTCCTTCTTCGTTTCGACAAGCTTCAAAGTTGACCGAAGCCAAATGTCAAGCATAGATTGATGTAATATGACACATTAAACCATGTGGAGAAGTTTGAGACCAACGAAGAGAGATTTGGTCCAAGAATCATCCACATGGACCAAGTTCGTCCATTTTGGTCCTTCTTCGTTTCGACAAGCTTCAAAGTTGACCGAAGCCAAATGTCAAGCATAGATTGATGTAATATGACACATTAAACCATGTGGAGAAGTTTGAGACCAACGAAGAGAGATTTGGTCCAAGAATCATCCACATGGACCAAGTTCGTCCATTTTGGTCCTTCTTCGTTTCGACAAGCTTCAAAGTTGACCGAAGCCAAATGTCAAGCATAGATTGATGTAATATGACACATTAAACCATGTGGAGAAGTTTGAGACCAACGAAGAGAGATTTGGTCCAAGAATCATCCACATGGACCAAGTTCGTCCATTTTGGTCCTTCTTCGTTTCGACAAGCTTCAAAGTTGACCGAAGCCAAATGTCAAGCATAGATTGATGTAATATGACACATTAAACCATGTGGAGAAGTTTGAGACCAACGAAGAGAGATTTGGTCCAAGAATCATCCACATGGACCAAGTTCGTCCATTTTGGTCCTTCTTCGTTTCGACAAGCTTCAAAGTTGACCGAAGCCAAATGTCAAGCATAGATTGATGTAATATGACACATTAAACCATGTGGAGAAGTTTGAGACCAACGAAGAGAGATTTGGTCCAAGAATCATCCACATGGACCAAGTTCGTCCATTTTGGTCCTTCTTCGTTTCGACAAGCTTCAAAGTTGACCGAAGCCAAATGTCAAGCATAGATTGATGTAATATGACACATTAAACCATGTGGAGAAGTTTGAGACCAACGAAGAGAGATTTGGTCCAAGAATCATCCACATGGACCAAGTTCGTCCATTTTGGTCCTTCTTCGTTTCGACAAGCTTCAAAGTTGACCGAAGCCAAATGTCAAGCATAGATTGATGTAATATGACACATTAAACCATGTGGAGAAGTTTGAGACCAACGAAGAGAGATTTGGTCCAAGAATCATCCACATGGACCAAGTTCGTCCATTTTGGTCCTTCTTCGTTTCGACAAGCTTCAAAGTTGACCGAAGCCAAATGTCAAGCATAGATTGATGTAATATGACACATTAAACCATGTGGAGAAGTTTGAGACCAACGAAGAGAGATTTGGTCCAAGAATCATCCACATGGACCAAGTTCGTCCATTTTGGTCCTTCTTCGTTTCGACAAGCTTCAAAGTTGACCGAAGCCAAATGTCAAGCATAGATTGATGTAATATGACACATTAAACCATGTGGAGAAGTTTGAGACCAACGAAGAGAGATTTGGTCCAAGAATCATCCACATGGACCAAGTTCGTCCATTTTGGTCCTTCTTCGTTTCGACAAGCTTCAAAGTTGACCGAAGCCAAATGTCAAGCATAGATTGATGTAATATGACACATTAAACCATGTGGAGAAGTTTGAGACCAACGAAGAGAGATTTGGTCCAAGAATCATCCACATGGACCAAGTTCGTCCATTTTGGTCCTTCTTCGTTTCGACAAGCTTCAAAGTTGACCGAAGCCAAATGTCAAGCATAGATTGATGTAATATGACACATTAAACCATGTGGAGAAGTTTGAGACCAACGAAGAGAGATTTGGTCCAAGAATCATCCACATGGACCAAGTTCGTCCATTTTGGTCCTTCTTCGTTTCGACAAGCTTCAAAGTTGACCGAAGCCAAATGTCAAGCATAGATTGATGTAATATGACACATTAAACCATGTGGAGAAGTTTGAGACCAACGAAGAGAGATTTGGTCCAAGAATCATCCACATGGACCAAGTTCGTCCATTTTGGTCCTTCTTCGTTTCGACAAGCTTCAAAGTTGACCGAAGCCAAATGTCAAGCATAGATTGATGTAATATGACACATTAAACCATGTGGAGAAGTTTGAGACCAACGAAGAGAGATTTGGTCCAAGAATCATCCACATGGACCAAGTTCGTCCATTTTGGTCCTTCTTCGTTTCGACAAGCTTCAAAGTTGACCGAAGCCAAATGTCAAGCATAGATTGATGTAATATGACACATTAAACCATGTGGAGAAGTTTGAGACCAACGAAGAGAGATTTGGTCCAAGAATCATCCACATGGACCAAGTTCGTCCATTTTGGTCCTTCTTCGTTTCGACAAGCTTCAAAGTTGACCGAAGCCAAATGTCAAGCATAGATTGATGTAATATGACACATTAAACCATGTGGAGAAGTTTGAGACCAACGAAGAGAGATTTGGTCCAAGAATCATCCACATGGACCAAGTTCGTCCATTTTGGTCCTTCTTCGTTTCGACAAGCTTCAAAGTTGACCGAAGCCAAATGTCAAGCATAGATTGATGTAATATGACACATTAAACCATGTGGAGAAGTTTGAGACCAACGAAGAGAGATTTGGTCCAAGAATCATCCACATGGACCAAGTTCGTCCATTTTGGTCCTTCTTCGTTTCGACAAGCTTCAAAGTTGACCGAAGCCAAATGTCAAGCATAGATTGATGTAATATGACACATTAAACCATGTGGAGAAGTTTGAGACCAACGAAGAGAGATTTGGTCCAAGAATCATCCACATGGACCAAGTTCGTCCATTTTGGTCCTTCTTCGTTTCGACAAGCTTCAAAGTTGACCGAAGCCAAATGTCAAGCATAGATTGATGTAATATGACACATTAAACCATGTGGAGAAGTTTGAGACCAACGAAGAGAGATTTGGTCCAAGAATCATCCACATGGACCAAGTTCGTCCATTTTGGTCCTTCTTCGTTTCGACAAGCTTCAAAGTTGACCGAAGCCAAATGTCAAGCATAGATTGATGTAATATGACACATTAAACCATGTGGAGAAGTTTGAGACCAACGAAGAGAGATTTGGTCCAAGAATCATCCACATGGACCAAGTTCGTCCATTTTGGTCCTTCTTCGTTTCGACAAGCTTCAAAGTTGACCGAAGCCAAATGTCAAGCATAGATTGATGTAATATGACACATTAAACCATGTGGAGAAGTTTGAGACCAACGAAGAGAGATTTGGTCCAAGAATCATCCACATGGACCAAGTTCGTCCATTTTGGTCCTTCTTCGTTTCGACAAGCTTCAAAGTTGACCGAAGCCAAATGTCAAGCATAGATTGATGTAATATGACACATTAAACCATGTGGAGAAGTTTGAGACCAACGAAGAGAGATTTGGTCCAAGAATCATCCACATGGACCAAGTTCGTCCATTTTGGTCCTTCTTCGTTTCGACAAGCTTCAAAGTTGACCGAAGCCAAATGTCAAGCATAGATTGATGTAATATGACACATTAAACCATGTGGAGAAGTTTGAGACCAACGAAGAGAGATTTGGTCCAAGAATCATCCACATGGACCAAGTTCGTCCATTTTGGTCCTTCTTCGTTTCGACAAGCTTCAAAGTTGACCGAAGCCAAATGTCAAGCATAGATTGATGTAATATGACACATTAAACCATGTGGAGAAGTTTGAGACCAACGAAGAGAGATTTGGTCCAAGAATCATCCACATGGACCAAGTTCGTCCATTTTGGTCCTTCTTCGTTTCGACAAGCTTCAAAGTTGACCGAAGCCAAATGTCAAGCATAGATTGATGTAATATGACACATTAAACCATGTGGAGAAGTTTGAGACCAACGAAGAGAGATTTGGTCCAAGAATCATCCACATGGACCAAGTTCGTCCATTTTGGTCCTTCTTCGTTTCGACAAGCTTCAAAGTTGACCGAAGCCAAATGTCAAGCATAGATTGATGTAATATGACACATTAAACCATGTGGAGAAGTTTGAGACCAACGAAGAGAGATTTGGTCCAAGAATCATCCACATGGACCAAGTTCGTCCATTTTGGTCCTTCTTCGTTTCGACAAGCTTCAAAGTTGACCGAAGCCAAATGTCAAGCATAGATTGATGTAATATGACACATTAAACCATGTGGAGAAGTTTGAGACCAACGAAGAGAGATTTGGTCCAAGAATCATCCACATGGACCAAGTTCGTCCATTTTGGTCCTTCTTCGTTTCGACAAGCTTCAAAGTTGACCGAAGCCAAATGTCAAGCATAGATTGATGTAATATGACACATTAAACCATGTGGAGAAGTTTGAGACCAACGAAGAGAGATTTGGTCCAAGAATCATCCACATGGACCAAGTTCGTCCATTTTGGTCCTTCTTCGTTTCGACAAGCTTCAAAGTTGACCGAAGCCAAATGTCAAGCATAGATTGATGTAATATGACACATTAAACCATGTGGAGAAGTTTGAGACCAACGAAGAGAGATTTGGTCCAAGAATCATCCACATGGACCAAGTTCGTCCATTTTGGTCCTTCTTCGTTTCGACAAGCTTCAAAGTTGACCGAAGCCAAATGTCAAGCATAGATTGATGTAATATGACACATTAAACCATGTGGAGAAGTTTGAGACCAACGAAGAGAGATTTGGTCCAAGAATCATCCACATGGACCAAGTTCGTCCATTTTGGTCCTTCTTCGTTTCGACAAGCTTCAAAGTTGACCGAAGCCAAATGTCAAGCATAGATTGATGTAATATGACACATTAAACCATGTGGAGAAGTTTGAGACCAACGAAGAGAGATTTGGTCCAAGAATCATCCACATGGACCAAGTTCGTCCATTTTGGTCCTTCTTCGTTTCGACAAGCTTCAAAGTTGACCGAAGCCAAATGTCAAGCATAGATTGATGTAATATGACACATTAAACCATGTGGAGAAGTTTGAGACCAACGAAGAGAGATTTGGTCCAAGAATCATCCACATGGACCAAGTTCGTCCATTTTGGTCCTTCTTCGTTTCGACAAGCTTCAAAGTTGACCGAAGCCAAATGTCAAGCATAGATTGATGTAATATGACACATTAAACCATGTGGAGAAGTTTGAGACCAACGAAGAGAGATTTGGTCCAAGAATCATCCACATGGACCAAGTTCGTCCATTTTGGTCCTTCTTCGTTTCGACAAGCTTCAAAGTTGACCGAAGCCAAATGTCAAGCATAGATTGATGTAATATGACACATTAAACCATGTGGAGAAGTTTGAGACCAACGAAGAGAGATTTGGTCCAAGAATCATCCACATGGACCAAGTTCGTCCATTTTGGTCCTTCTTCGTTTCGACAAGCTTCAAAGTTGACCGAAGCCAAATGTCAAGCATAGATTGATGTAATATGACACATTAAACCATGTGGAGAAGTTTGAGACCAACGAAGAGAGATTTGGTCCAAGAATCATCCACATGGACCAAGTTCGTCCATTTTGGTCCTTCTTCGTTTCGACAAGCTTCAAAGTTGACCGAAGCCAAATGTCAAGCATAGATTGATGTAATATGACACATTAAACCATGTGGAGAAGTTTGAGACCAACGAAGAGAGATTTGGTCCAAGAATCATCCACATGGACCAAGTTCGTCCATTTTGGTCCTTCTTCGTTTCGACAAGCTTCAAAGTTGACCGAAGCCAAATGTCAAGCATAGATTGATGTAATATGACACATTAAACCATGTGGAGAAGTTTGAGACCAACGAAGAGAGATTTGGTCCAAGAATCATCCACATGGACCAAGTTCGTCCATTTTGGTCCTTCTTCGTTTCGACAAGCTTCAAAGTTGACCGAAGCCAAATGTCAAGCATAGATTGATGTAATATGACACATTAAACCATGTGGAGAAGTTTGAGACCAACGAAGAGAGATTTGGTCCAAGAATCATCCACATGGACCAAGTTCGTCCATTTTGGTCCTTCTTCGTTTCGACAAGCTTCAAAGTTGACCGAAGCCAAATGTCAAGCATAGATTGATGTAATATGACACATTAAACCATGTGGAGAAGTTTGAGACCAACGAAGAGAGATTTGGTCCAAGAATCATCCACATGGACCAAGTTCGTCCATTTTGGTCCTTCTTCGTTTCGACAAGCTTCAAAGTTGACCGAAGCCAAATGTCAAGCATAGATTGATGTAATATGACACATTAAACCATGTGGAGAAGTTTGAGACCAACGAAGAGAGATTTGGTCCAAGAATCATCCACATGGACCAAGTTCGTCCATTTTGGTCCTTCTTCGTTTCGACAAGCTTCAAAGTTGACCGAAGCCAAATGTCAAGCATAGATTGATGTAATATGACACATTAAACCATGTGGAGAAGTTTGAGACCAACGAAGAGAGATTTGGTCCAAGAATCATCCACATGGACCAAGTTCGTCCATTTTGGTCCTTCTTCGTTTCGACAAGCTTCAAAGTTGACCGAAGCCAAATGTCAAGCATAGATTGATGTAATATGACACATTAAACCATGTGGAGAAGTTTGAGACCAACGAAGAGAGATTTGGTCCAAGAATCATCCACATGGACCAAGTTCGTCCATTTTGGTCCTTCTTCGTTTCGACAAGCTTCAAAGTTGACCGAAGCCAAATGTCAAGCATAGATTGATGTAATATGACACATTAAACCATGTGGAGAAGTTTGAGACCAACGAAGAGAGATTTGGTCCAAGAATCATCCACATGGACCAAGTTCGTCCATTTTGGTCCTTCTTCGTTTCGACAAGCTTCAAAGTTGACCGAAGCCAAATGTCAAGCATAGATTGATGTAATATGACACATTAAACCATGTGGAGAAGTTTGAGACCAACGAAGAGAGATTTGGTCCAAGAATCATCCACATGGACCAAGTTCGTCCATTTTGGTCCTTCTTCGTTTCGACAAGCTTCAAAGTTGACCGAAGCCAAATGTCAAGCATAGATTGATGTAATATGACACATTAAACCATGTGGAGAAGTTTGAGACCAACGAAGAGAGATTTGGTCCAAGAATCATCCACATGGACCAAGTTCGTCCATTTTGGTCCTTCTTCGTTTCGACAAGCTTCAAAGTTGACCGAAGCCAAATGTCAAGCATAGATTGATGTAATATGACACATTAAACCATGTGGAGAAGTTTGAGACCAACGAAGAGAGATTTGGTCCAAGAATCATCCACATGGACCAAGTTCGTCCATTTTGGTCCTTCTTCGTTTCGACAAGCTTCAAAGTTGACCGAAGCCAAATGTCAAGCATAGATTGATGTAATATGACACATTAAACCATGTGGAGAAGTTTGAGACCAACGAAGAGAGATTTGGTCCAAGAATCATCCACATGGACCAAGTTCGTCCATTTTGGTCCTTCTTCGTTTCGACAAGCTTCAAAGTTGACCGAAGCCAAATGTCAAGCATAGATTGATGTAATATGACACATTAAACCATGTGGAGAAGTTTGAGACCAACGAAGAGAGATTTGGTCCAAGAATCATCCACATGGACCAAGTTCGTCCATTTTGGTCCTTCTTCGTTTCGACAAGCTTCAAAGTTGACCGAAGCCAAATGTCAAGCATAGATTGATGTAATATGACACATTAAACCATGTGGAGAAGTTTGAGACCAACGAAGAGAGATTTGGTCCAAGAATCATCCACATGGACCAAGTTCGTCCATTTTGGTCCTTCTTCGTTTCGACAAGCTTCAAAGTTGACCGAAGCCAAATGTCAAGCATAGATTGATGTAATATGACACATTAAACCATGTGGAGAAGTTTGAGACCAACGAAGAGAGATTTGGTCCAAGAATCATCCACATGGACCAAGTTCGTCCATTTTGGTCCTTCTTCGTTTCGACAAGCTTCAAAGTTGACCGAAGCCAAATGTCAAGCATAGATTGATGTAATATGACACATTAAACCATGTGGAGAAGTTTGAGACCAACGAAGAGAGATTTGGTCCAAGAATCATCCACATGGACCAAGTTCGTCCATTTTGGTCCTTCTTCGTTTCGACAAGCTTCAAAGTTGACCGAAGCCAAATGTCAAGCATAGATTGATGTAATATGACACATTAAACCATGTGGAGAAGTTTGAGACCAACGAAGAGAGATTTGGTCCAAGAATCATCCACATGGACCAAGTTCGTCCATTTTGGTCCTTCTTCGTTTCGACAAGCTTCAAAGTTGACCGAAGCCAAATGTCAAGCATAGATTGATGTAATATGACACATTAAACCATGTGGAGAAGTTTGAGACCAACGAAGAGAGATTTGGTCCAAGAATCATCCACATGGACCAAGTTCGTCCATTTTGGTCCTTCTTCGTTTCGACAAGCTTCAAAGTTGACCGAAGCCAAATGTCAAGCATAGATTGATGTAATATGACACATTAAACCATGTGGAGAAGTTTGAGACCAACGAAGAGAGATTTGGTCCAAGAATCATCCACATGGACCAAGTTCGTCCATTTTGGTCCTTCTTCGTTTCGACAAGCTTCAAAGTTGACCGAAGCCAAATGTCAAGCATAGATTGATGTAATATGACACATTAAACCATGTGGAGAAGTTTGAGACCAACGAAGAGAGATTTGGTCCAAGAATCATCCACATGGACCAAGTTCGTCCATTTTGGTCCTTCTTCGTTTCGACAAGCTTCAAAGTTGACCGAAGCCAAATGTCAAGCATAGATTGATGTAATATGACACATTAAACCATGTGGAGAAGTTTGAGACCAACGAAGAGAGATTTGGTCCAAGAATCATCCACATGGACCAAGTTCGTCCATTTTGGTCCTTCTTCGTTTCGACAAGCTTCAAAGTTGACCGAAGCCAAATGTCAAGCATAGATTGATGTAATATGACACATTAAACCATGTGGAGAAGTTTGAGACCAACGAAGAGAGATTTGGTCCAAGAATCATCCACATGGACCAAGTTCGTCCATTTTGGTCCTTCTTCGTTTCGACAAGCTTCAAAGTTGACCGAAGCCAAATGTCAAGCATAGATTGATGTAATATGACACATTAAACCATGTGGAGAAGTTTGAGACCAACGAAGAGAGATTTGGTCCAAGAATCATCCACATGGACCAAGTTCGTCCATTTTGGTCCTTCTTCGTTTCGACAAGCTTCAAAGTTGACCGAAGCCAAATGTCAAGCATAGATTGATGTAATATGACACATTAAACCATGTGGAGAAGTTTGAGACCAACGAAGAGAGATTTGGTCCAAGAATCATCCACATGGACCAAGTTCGTCCATTTTGGTCCTTCTTCGTTTCGACAAGCTTCAAAGTTGACCGAAGCCAAATGTCAAGCATAGATTGATGTAATATGACACATTAAACCATGTGGAGAAGTTTGAGACCAACGAAGAGAGATTTGGTCCAAGAATCATCCACATGGACCAAGTTCGTCCATTTTGGTCCTTCTTCGTTTCGACAAGCTTCAAAGTTGACCGAAGCCAAATGTCAAGCATAGATTGATGTAATATGACACATTAAACCATGTGGAGAAGTTTGAGACCAACGAAGAGAGATTTGGTCCAAGAATCATCCACATGGACCAAGTTCGTCCATTTTGGTCCTTCTTCGTTTCGACAAGCTTCAAAGTTGACCGAAGCCAAATGTCAAGCATAGATTGATGTAATATGACACATTAAACCATGTGGAGAAGTTTGAGACCAACGAAGAGAGATTTGGTCCAAGAATCATCCACATGGACCAAGTTCGTCCATTTTGGTCCTTCTTCGTTTCGACAAGCTTCAAAGTTGACCGAAGCCAAATGTCAAGCATAGATTGATGTAATATGACACATTAAAC
The DNA here is from genome assembly GCA_022379115.2 of Bauhinia variegata. Taxonomy (NCBI): domain Eukaryota; kingdom Viridiplantae; phylum Streptophyta; class Magnoliopsida; order Fabales; family Fabaceae; genus Bauhinia; species Bauhinia variegata. The sequence continues at coordinate 113,665 of JAKRYI020000096.1, forward strand.
CATGTGGAGAAGTTTGAGACCAACGAAGAGAGATTTGGTCCAAGAATCATCCACATGGACCAAGTTCGTCCATTTTGGTCCTTCTTCGTTTCGACAAGCTTCAAAGTTGACCGAAGCCAAATGTCAAGCATAGATTGATGTAATATGACACATTAAACCATGTGGAGAAGTTTGAGACCAACGAAGAGAGATTTGGTCCAAGAATCATCCACATGGACCAAGTTCGTCCATTTTGGTCCTTCTTCGTTTCGACAAGCTTCAAAGTTGACCGAAGCCAAATGTCAAGCATAGATTGATGTAATATGACACATTAAACCATGTGGAGAAGTTTGAGACCAACGAAGAGAGATTTGGTCCAAGAATCATCCACATGGACCAAGTTCGTCCATTTTGGTCCTTCTTCGTTTCGACAAGCTTCAAAGTTGACCGAAGCCAAATGTCAAGCATAGATTGATGTAATATGACACATTAAACCATGTGGAGAAGTTTGAGACCAACGAAGAGAGATTTGGTCCAAGAATCATCCACATGGACCAAGTTCGTCCATTTTGGTCCTTCTTCGTTTCGACAAGCTTCAAAGTTGACCGAAGCCAAATGTCAAGCATAGATTGATGTAATATGACACATTAAACCATGTGGAGAAGTTTGAGACCAACGAAGAGAGATTTGGTCCAAGAATCATCCACATGGACCAAGTTCGTCCATTTTGGTCCTTCTTCGTTTCGACAAGCTTCAAAGTTGACCGAAGCCAAATGTCAAGCATAGATTGATGTAATATGACACATTAAACCATGTGGAGAAGTTTGAGACCAACGAAGAGAGATTTGGTCCAAGAATCATCCACATGGACCAAGTTCGTCCATTTTGGTCCTTCTTCGTTTCGACAAGCTTCAAAGTTGACCGAAGCCAAATGTCAAGCATAGATTGATGTAATATGACACATTAAACCATGTGGAGAAGTTTGAGACCAACGAAGAGAGATTTGGTCCAAGAATCATCCACATGGACCAAGTTCGTCCATTTTGGTCCTTCTTCGTTTCGACAAGCTTCAAAGTTGACCGAAGCCAAATGTCAAGCATAGATTGATGTAATATGACACATTAAACCATGTGGAGAAGTTTGAGACCAACGAAGAGAGATTTGGTCCAAGAATCATCCACATGGACCAAGTTCGTCCATTTTGGTCCTTCTTCGTTTCGACAAGCTTCAAAGTTGACCGAAGCCAAATGTCAAGCATAGATTGATGTAATATGACACATTAAACCATGTGGAGAAGTTTGAGACCAACGAAGAGAGATTTGGTCCAAGAATCATCCACATGGACCAAGTTCGTCCATTTTGGTCCTTCTTCGTTTCGACAAGCTTCAAAGTTGACCGAAGCCAAATGTCAAGCATAGATTGATGTAATATGACACATTAAACCATGTGGAGAAGTTTGAGACCAACGAAGAGAGATTTGGTCCAAGAATCATCCACATGGACCAAGTTCGTCCATTTTGGTCCTTCTTCGTTTCGACAAGCTTCAAAGTTGACCGAAGCCAAATGTCAAGCATAGATTGATGTAATATGACACATTAAACCATGTGGAGAAGTTTGAGACCAACGAAGAGAGATTTGGTCCAAGAATCATCCACATGGACCAAGTTCGTCCATTTTGGTCCTTCTTCGTTTCGACAAGCTTCAAAGTTGACCGAAGCCAAATGTCAAGCATAGATTGATGTAATATGACACATTAAACCATGTGGAGAAGTTTGAGACCAACGAAGAGAGATTTGGTCCAAGAATCATCCACATGGACCAAGTTCGTCCATTTTGGTCCTTCTTCGTTTCGACAAGCTTCAAAGTTGACCGAAGCCAAATGTCAAGCATAGATTGATGTAATATGACACATTAAACCATGTGGAGAAGTTTGAGACCAACGAAGAGAGATTTGGTCCAAGAATCATCCACATGGACCAAGTTCGTCCATTTTGGTCCTTCTTCGTTTCGACAAGCTTCAAAGTTGACCGAAGCCAAATGTCAAGCATAGATTGATGTAATATGACACATTAAACCATGTGGAGAAGTTTGAGACCAACGAAGAGAGATTTGGTCCAAGAATCATCCACATGGACCAAGTTCGTCCATTTTGGTCCTTCTTCGTTTCGACAAGCTTCAAAGTTGACCGAAGCCAAATGTCAAGCATAGATTGATGTAATATGACACATTAAACCATGTGGAGAAGTTTGAGACCAACGAAGAGAGATTTGGTCCAAGAATCATCCACATGGACCAAGTTCGTCCATTTTGGTCCTTCTTCGTTTCGACAAGCTTCAAAGTTGACCGAAGCCAAATGTCAAGCATAGATTGATGTAATATGACACATTAAACCATGTGGAGAAGTTTGAGACCAACGAAGAGAGATTTGGTCCAAGAATCATCCACATGGACCAAGTTCGTCCATTTTGGTCCTTCTTCGTTTCGACAAGCTTCAAAGTTGACCGAAGCCAAATGTCAAGCATAGATTGATGTAATATGACACATTAAACCATGTGGAGAAGTTTGAGACCAACGAAGAGAGATTTGGTCCAAGAATCATCCACATGGACCAAGTTCGTCCATTTTGGTCCTTCTTCGTTTCGACAAGCTTCAAAGTTGACCGAAGCCAAATGTCAAGCATAGATTGATGTAATATGACACATTAAACCATGTGGAGAAGTTTGAGACCAACGAAGAGAGATTTGGTCCAAGAATCATCCACATGGACCAAGTTCGTCCATTTTGGTCCTTCTTCGTTTCGACAAGCTTCAAAGTTGACCGAAGCCAAATGTCAAGCATAGATTGATGTAATATGACACATTAAACCATGTGGAGAAGTTTGAGACCAACGAAGAGAGATTTGGTCCAAGAATCATCCACATGGACCAAGTTCGTCCATTTTGGTCCTTCTTCGTTTCGACAAGCTTCAAAGTTGACCGAAGCCAAATGTCAAGCATAGATTGATGTAATATGACACATTAAACCATGTGGAGAAGTTTGAGACCAACGAAGAGAGATTTGGTCCAAGAATCATCCACATGGACCAAGTTCGTCCATTTTGGTCCTTCTTCGTTTCGACAAGCTTCAAAGTTGACCGAAGCCAAATGTCAAGCATAGATTGATGTAATATGACACATTAAACCATGTGGAGAAGTTTGAGACCAACGAAGAGAGATTTGGTCCAAGAATCATCCACATGGACCAAGTTCGTCCATTTTGGTCCTTCTTCGTTTCGACAAGCTTCAAAGTTGACCGAAGCCAAATGTCAAGCATAGATTGATGTAATATGACACATTAAACCATGTGGAGAAGTTTGAGACCAACGAAGAGAGATTTGGTCCAAGAATCATCCACATGGACCAAGTTCGTCCATTTTGGTCCTTCTTCGTTTCGACAAGCTTCAAAGTTGACCGAAGCCAAATGTCAAGCATAGATTGATGTAATATGACACATTAAACCATGTGGAGAAGTTTGAGACCAACGAAGAGAGATTTGGTCCAAGAATCATCCACATGGACCAAGTTCGTCCATTTTGGTCCTTCTTCGTTTCGACAAGCTTCAAAGTTGACCGAAGCCAAATGTCAAGCATAGATTGATGTAATATGACACATTAAACCATGTGGAGAAGTTTGAGACCAACGAAGAGAGATTTGGTCCAAGAATCATCCACATGGACCAAGTTCGTCCATTTTGGTCCTTCTTCGTTTCGACAAGCTTCAAAGTTGACCGAAGCCAAATGTCAAGCATAGATTGATGTAATATGACACATTAAACCATGTGGAGAAGTTTGAGACCAACGAAGAGAGATTTGGTCCAAGAATCATCCACATGGACCAAGTTCGTCCATTTTGGTCCTTCTTCGTTTCGACAAGCTTCAAAGTTGACCGAAGCCAAATGTCAAGCATAGATTGATGTAATATGACACATTAAACCATGTGGAGAAGTTTGAGACCAACGAAGAGAGATTTGGTCCAAGAATCATCCACATGGACCAAGTTCGTCCATTTTGGTCCTTCTTCGTTTCGACAAGCTTCAAAGTTGACCGAAGCCAAATGTCAAGCATAGATTGATGTAATATGACACATTAAACCATGTGGAGAAGTTTGAGACCAACGAAGAGAGATTTGGTCCAAGAATCATCCACATGGACCAAGTTCGTCCATTTTGGTCCTTCTTCGTTTCGACAAGCTTCAAAGTTGACCGAAGCCAAATGTCAAGCATAGATTGATGTAATATGACACATTAAACCATGTGGAGAAGTTTGAGACCAACGAAGAGAGATTTGGTCCAAGAATCATCCACATGGACCAAGTTCGTCCATTTTGGTCCTTCTTCGTTTCGACAAGCTTCAAAGTTGACCGAAGCCAAATGTCAAGCATAGATTGATGTAATATGACACATTAAACCATGTGGAGAAGTTTGAGACCAACGAAGAGAGATTTGGTCCAAGAATCATCCACATGGACCAAGTTCGTCCATTTTGGTCCTTCTTCGTTTCGACAAGCTTCAAAGTTGACCGAAGCCAAATGTCAAGCATAGATTGATGTAATATGACACATTAAACCATGTGGAGAAGTTTGAGACCAACGAAGAGAGATTTGGTCCAAGAATCATCCACATGGACCAAGTTCGTCCATTTTGGTCCTTCTTCGTTTCGACAAGCTTCAAAGTTGACCGAAGCCAAATGTCAAGCATAGATTGATGTAATATGACACATTAAACCATGTGGAGAAGTTTGAGACCAACGAAGAGAGATTTGGTCCAAGAATCATCCACATGGACCAAGTTCGTCCATTTTGGTCCTTCTTCGTTTCGACAAGCTTCAAAGTTGACCGAAGCCAAATGTCAAGCATAGATTGATGTAATATGACACATTAAACCATGTGGAGAAGTTTGAGACCAACGAAGAGAGATTTGGTCCAAGAATCATCCACATGGACCAAGTTCGTCCATTTTGGTCCTTCTTCGTTTCGACAAGCTTCAAAGTTGACCGAAGCCAAATGTCAAGCATAGATTGATGTAATATGACACATTAAACCATGTGGAGAAGTTTGAGACCAACGAAGAGAGATTTGGTCCAAGAATCATCCACATGGACCAAGTTCGTCCATTTTGGTCCTTCTTCGTTTCGACAAGCTTCAAAGTTGACCGAAGCCAAATGTCAAGCATAGATTGATGTAATATGACACATTAAACCATGTGGAGAAGTTTGAGACCAACGAAGAGAGATTTGGTCCAAGAATCATCCACATGGACCAAGTTCGTCCATTTTGGTCCTTCTTCGTTTCGACAAGCTTCAAAGTTGACCGAAGCCAAATGTCAAGCATAGATTGATGTAATATGACACATTAAACCATGTGGAGAAGTTTGAGACCAACGAAGAGAGATTTGGTCCAAGAATCATCCACATGGACCAAGTTCGTCCATTTTGGTCCTTCTTCGTTTCGACAAGCTTCAAAGTTGACCGAAGCCAAATGTCAAGCATAGATTGATGTAATATGACACATTAAACCATGTGGAGAAGTTTGAGACCAACGAAGAGAGATTTGGTCCAAGAATCATCCACATGGACCAAGTTCGTCCATTTTGGTCCTTCTTCGTTTCGACAAGCTTCAAAGTTGACCGAAGCCAAATGTCAAGCATAGATTGATGTAATATGACACATTAAACCATGTGGAGAAGTTTGAGACCAACGAAGAGAGATTTGGTCCAAGAATCATCCACATGGACCAAGTTCGTCCATTTTGGTCCTTCTTCGTTTCGACAAGCTTCAAAGTTGACCGAAGCCAAATGTCAAGCATAGATTGATGTAATATGACACATTAAACCATGTGGAGAAGTTTGAGACCAACGAAGAGAGATTTGGTCCAAGAATCATCCACATGGACCAAGTTCGTCCATTTTGGTCCTTCTTCGTTTCGACAAGCTTCAAAGTTGACCGAAGCCAAATGTCAAGCATAGATTGATGTAATATGACACATTAAACCATGTGGAGAAGTTTGAGACCAACGAAGAGAGATTTGGTCCAAGAATCATCCACATGGACCAAGTTCGTCCATTTTGGTCCTTCTTCGTTTCGACAAGCTTCAAAGTTGACCGAAGCCAAATGTCAAGCATAGATTGATGTAATATGACACATTAAACCATGTGGAGAAGTTTGAGACCAACGAAGAGAGATTTGGTCCAAGAATCATCCACATGGACCAAGTTCGTCCATTTTGGTCCTTCTTCGTTTCGACAAGCTTCAAAGTTGACCGAAGCCAAATGTCAAGCATAGATTGATGTAATATGACACATTAAACCATGTGGAGAAGTTTGAGACCAACGAAGAGAGATTTGGTCCAAGAATCATCCACATGGACCAAGTTCGTCCATTTTGGTCCTTCTTCGTTTCGACAAGCTTCAAAGTTGACCGAAGCCAAATGTCAAGCATAGATTGATGTAATATGACACATTAAACCATGTGGAGAAGTTTGAGACCAACGAAGAGAGATTTGGTCCAAGAATCATCCACATGGACCAAGTTCGTCCATTTTGGTCCTTCTTCGTTTCGACAAGCTTCAAAGTTGACCGAAGCCAAATGTCAAGCATAGATTGATGTAATATGACACATTAAACCATGTGGAGAAGTTTGAGACCAACGAAGAGAGATTTGGTCCAAGAATCATCCACATGGACCAAGTTCGTCCATTTTGGTCCTTCTTCGTTTCGACAAGCTTCAAAGTTGACCGAAGCCAAATGTCAAGCATAGATTGATGTAATATGACACATTAAACCATGTGGAGAAGTTTGAGACCAACGAAGAGAGATTTGGTCCAAGAATCATCCACATGGACCAAGTTCGTCCATTTTGGTCCTTCTTCGTTTCGACAAGCTTCAAAGTTGACCGAAGCCAAATGTCAAGCATAGATTGATGTAATATGACACATTAAACCATGTGGAGAAGTTTGAGACCAACGAAGAGAGATTTGGTCCAAGAATCATCCACATGGACCAAGTTCGTCCATTTTGGTCCTTCTTCGTTTCGACAAGCTTCAAAGTTGACCGAAGCCAAATGTCAAGCATAGATTGATGTAATATGACACATTAAACCATGTGGAGAAGTTTGAGACCAACGAAGAGAGATTTGGTCCAAGAATCATCCACATGGACCAAGTTCGTCCATTTTGGTCCTTCTTCGTTTCGACAAGCTTCAAAGTTGACCGAAGCCAAATGTCAAGCATAGATTGATGTAATATGACACATTAAACCATGTGGAGAAGTTTGAGACCAACGAAGAGAGATTTGGTCCAAGAATCATCCACATGGACCAAGTTCGTCCATTTTGGTCCTTCTTCGTTTCGACAAGCTTCAAAGTTGACCGAAGCCAAATGTCAAGCATAGATTGATGTAATATGACACATTAAACCATGTGGAGAAGTTTGAGACCAACGAAGAGAGATTTGGTCCAAGAATCATCCACATGGACCAAGTTCGTCCATTTTGGTCCTTCTTCGTTTCGACAAGCTTCAAAGTTGACCGAAGCCAAATGTCAAGCATAGATTGATGTAATATGACACATTAAACCATGTGGAGAAGTTTGAGACCAACGAAGAGAGATTTGGTCCAAGAATCATCCACATGGACCAAGTTCGTCCATTTTGGTCCTTCTTCGTTTCGACAAGCTTCAAAGTTGACCGAAGCCAAATGTCAAGCATAGATTGATGTAATATGACACATTAAACCATGTGGAGAAGTTTGAGACCAACGAAGAGAGATTTGGTCCAAGAATCATCCACATGGACCAAGTTCGTCCATTTTGGTCCTTCTTCGTTTCGACAAGCTTCAAAGTTGACC
>JAKRYI020000097.1:0-28407 GCA_022379115.2 Bauhinia variegata
AAGCTAGTCGAAACGAAGAAAGACCAAAATGGACGAACTTGGTGAAGTTGGATGATTCTTGACCAATTCTCTTCGTTGGTCTCAAACTTCTCCACATGGTTTATTGTGTCATATTACATCAATCTATGCTTGACATTTGGCTTTGTAACTTTGAAGCTAGTTCGAAACGAAGAAAGACCAAAATGGACGAACTTGGTTAAGTTGGATGATTCTTGGACCAAATCTCTTCGTTGGTCTCAAACTTCTCCACATGGTTTATTGTGTCATATTACATCAATCTATGCTTGACATTTGTTTCGGTCAACTTTGAAGCTAGTCGAAACGAAGAAAGACCAAAATGGACGAACTTGTTTAAGTTGGATGATTCTTGGACCAAATCTCTCTTCGTTGGTCTCAAACTTCTCCACATGGTTTATTGTGTCATATTACATCAATCTATGCTTGAAGATTTGGCTTCGTCAACGTTGAAGCTAGTCGAAACGAAGAAAGACCAAAATGGACGAACTTGGTTAAGTTGGATGATTCTTGGACCAAATGGCTCTTCGTTGGTCTCAAACTTCTCCACATGGTTTATTGTGTCATATTACATCAATCTATGCTTGACATTTGGCTTTCGGTCAACTTGAAGCTAGTCGAAATGAAGAAAGACCAAAATGGACGAACTTGGTTAAGTTGGATGATTCTTGGACCAAATGGCTCTTCGTTGGTCTCAAACTCTCCACATGGTTTATGTGTCATATTACATCAATCTATGCTTGACATTTGGCTTCGGTCAAGGTTGAAGCTAGTCGAAACGAAGAAAGACCAAAATGGACGAACTTGGTTAAGTTGGATGATTCTTGGACCAAATGGCTCTTCGTTGGTCTCAAACTTCTCCACATGGTTTATTGTGTCATATTACATCAATCTATGCTTGACATTTGCTTTGGTTAAGGTTGAAGCTAGTCGAAACGAAGAAAGACCAAAATGGACGAACTTGGTTAAGTTGGATGATTCTTGGACCAAATGGCTCTTCGTTGGTCTCAAACTTCTCCACATGGTTTATTGTGTCATATTACATCAATCTATGCTTGACATTTGGTTTCTCAACTTTGAAGCTAGTCGAAACGAAGAAAGACCAAAATGGACGAACTTGGTTAAGTTGGATGATTCTTCGACCAAATGGCTCTTCGTTGGTCTCAAACTTCTCCACATGGTTTATTGTGTCATATTACATCAATCTATGCTTGACATTTGGCTTGGTTAACTTGAAGCTAGTCGAAAACGAAGAAAGACCAAAATGGACGAACTTGGTTAAGTTGGATGATTCTTGGACCAAATGGCTCTTCGTTGGTCTCAAACTTCTCCACATGGTTTATTGTGTCATATTACATCAATCTATGCTTAACATTTGGTTTCGTCAACGTTGAAGCTAGTCGAAACGAAGAAAGACCAAAATGGACGAACTTGGTTAAGTTGGATGATTCTTCGACCAAATGGCTCTTCGTTGGTCTCAAACTTCTCCACATGGTTTATTGTGTCATATTACATCAATCTATGCTTAACATTTGGTTTCGTCAAGGTGAAGCTAGTCGAAACGAAGAAAGACCAAAATGGACGAACTTGGTTAAGTTGGATGATTCTTGGACCAAATGGTTCTTCGTTGGTCTCAAACTTCTCCACATGGTTTATTGTGTCATATTACATCAATCTATGCTTGACATTTGGTTTCGGTCAACTTTGAAGCTAGTCGAAAGAAGAAAGACCAAAATGGACGAACTTGGTTAAGTTGGATGATTCTTCGACCAAATGGCTCTTCGTTGGTCTCAAACTTCTCCACATGGTTTATTGTGTCATATTACATCAATCTATGCTTGACATTTGGTTTCGGTCAACGTTGAAGCTAGTCGAAATGAAGAAAGACCAAAATGGACGAACTGGTTAAGTTGGATGATTCTTCGACCAAATGGCTCTTCGTTGGTCTCAAACTTCTCCACATGGTTTATTGTGTCATATTTACATCAATCTATGCTTGACATTTGGCTTTGGTTAAGGTTGAAGCTAGTCGAAACGAAGAAAGACCAAAATGGACGAACTTGGTTAAGTTGGATGATTCTTCGACCAAATGGCTCTTCGTTGGTCTCAAACTTCTCCACATGGTTATTGTGTCATATTACATCAATCTATGCTTGAAGATTTGGCTTCGGTCAACGTTGAAGCTAGTCGAAACGAAAAAGACCAAAATGGACGAACTTGGTAAGTTGGATGATTCTTCGACCAAATGGCTCTTCGTTGGTCTCAAACTTCTCCACATGGTTTATTGTGTCATATTACATCAATCTATGCTTGACATTGGCTTTCGTCAACGTTGAAGCTAGTCGAAACGAAGAAAGACCAAAATGGACGAACTTGGTTAAGTTGGATGATTCTTCGACCAAATGGCTCTTCGTTGGTCTCAAACTTCTCCACATGTTTTTATTGTGTCATATTACATCAATCTATGCTTGACATTTGGCTTGGTTAAGTTGAAGCTAGTCGAAACGAAGAAAGACCAAAATGGACGAACTTGGTTAAGTTGGATGATTCTTGGACCAAATGGCTCTTCGTTGGTCTCAAACTTCTCCACATGGTTTATTGTGTCATATTACATCAATCTAGGCTTAAGATTTGGTTTCGGTCAACGTTGAAGCTAGTCGAAATGAAGAAAGACCAAAATGGACGAACTTGGTTAAGTTGGATGATTCTTGGACCAAATGGCTCTTCGTTGGTCTCAAACTTCTCCACATGGTTTATTGTGTCATATTACATCAATCTATGCTTAACATTTGGCTTTCGGTCAAGGTTGAAGCTAGTCGAAATGAAGAAAGACCAAAATGGACGAACTTGGTTAAGTTGGATGATTCTTCGACCAAATGGCTCTTCGTTGGTCTCAAACTTCTCCACATGGTTTATTGTGTCATATTACATCAATCTATGCTTGACATTTGGCTTTGGTCAACGTTGAAGCTAGTCGAAACGAAGAAAGACCAAAATGGACGAACTTGGTTAAGTTGGATGATTCTTCGACCAAATGGCTCTTTTGGTCTCAAACTTCTCCACATGGTTTATTGTGTCATATTACATCAATCTATGCTTGACATTTGGTTTCGGTCAACTTTGAAGCTAGTCGAAATGAAGAAAGACCAAAATGGACGAACTTGGTTAAGTTGGATGATTCTTGGACCAAATGGCTCTTCGTTGGTCTCAAACTTCTCCACATGGTTTATTGTGTCATATTACATCAATCTATGCTTGACATTTGGCTTTGGTTAACGTTGAAGCTAGTCGAAACGAAGAAAGACCAAAATGGACGAACTTGGTTAAGTTGGATGATTCTTGGACCAAATGGCTCTTCGTTGGTCTCAAACTTCTCCACATGGTTTATTGTGTCATATTACATCAATCTATGCTTAAGATTTGGTTTCGGTCAACGTTGAAGCTAGTCGAAATGAAGAAAGACCAAAATGGACGAACTTGGTTAAGTTGGATGATTCTTCGACCAAATGGCTCTTTTCGTTGGTCTCAAACTTCTCCACATGGTTTATTGTGTCATATTACATCAATCTATGCTTGACATTTGGCTTTGGTTAAGGTTGAAGCTAGTCGAAAACGAAGAAAGACCAAAATGGACGAACTTGGTTAAGTTGGATGATTCTTGGACCAAATGGCTCTTCGTTGGTCTCAAACTTCTCCACATGGTTTATTGTGTCATATTACATCAATCTAGGCTTAAGATTTGGCTTCGGTCAACGTTGAAGCTAGTCGAAAGAAGAAAGACCAAAATGGACGAACTTGTTAAGTTGGATGATTCTTCGACCAAATGGCTCTTCGTTGGTCTCAAACTTCTCCACATGGTTTATTGTGTCATATTACATCAATCTATGCTTGACATTTGGCTTGGTTAAGGTTGAAGCTAGTCGAAACGAAGAAAGACCAAAATGGACGAACTTGGTTAAGTTGGATGATTCTTGGACCAAATGCTCTTCGTTGGTCTCAAACTTCTCCACATGGTTTATTGTGTCATATTACATCAATCTATGCTTGACATTTGGTTTCGGTCAACTTTGAAGCTAGTCGAAACGAAGAAAGACCAAAATGGACGAACTTGGTTAAGTTGGATGATTCTTGGACCAAATGCTCTTCGTTGGTCTCAAACTTCTCCACATGGTTTATTGTGTCATATTACATCAATCTATGCTTAACATTTGGCTTCGCAAAGGTTGAAGCTAGTCGAAATGAAGAAAGACCAAAATGGACGAACTTGTTAAGTTGGATGATTCTTCGACCAAAGGCTCTTCGTTGGTCTCAAACTTCTCCACATGGTTTATTGTGTCATATTACATCAATCTATGCTTGACATTTGGCTTTGGTTAAGGTTGAAGCTAGTCGAAACGAAGAAAGACCAAAATGGACGAACTTGGTTAAGTTGGATGATTCTTGGACCAAATGGCTCTTCGTTGGTCTCAAACTTCTCCACATGGTTTATTGTGTCATATTACATCAATCTAAGCTTAAGATTTGGTTTCGGTCAACGTTTGAAGCTAGTCGAAACGAAGAAAGACCAAAATGGACGAACTTGGTTAAGTTGGATGATTCTTGGACCAAATGGCTCTTCGTTGGTCTCAAACTTCTCCACATGGTTTATTGTGTCATATTACATCAATCTATGCTTGACATTTGGCTTGGTTAACTTTGAAGCTAGTCGAAACGAAGAAAGACCAAAATGGACGAACTTGGTTAAGTTGGATGATTTCTTGACCAAATGGCTCTTCGTTGGTCTCAAACTTCTCCACATGGTTTATTGTGTCATATTACATCAATCTAGGCTAAGATTTTTGGTTTCGGTCAGTTTGAAGCTAGTCGAAATGAAGAAAGACCAAAATGGACGAACTTGGTAAGTTGGATGATTCTTGGACCAAATGGCTCTTCGTTGGTCTCAAACTTCTCCACATGGTTTATTGTGTCATATTACATCAATCTATGCTTGACATTTGCTTTGGTCAACGTTGAAGCTAGTCGAAACGAAGAAAGACCAAAATGGACGAACTTGGTTAAGTTGGATGATTCTTGGACCAAATGGCTCTCTTCGTTGGTCTCAAACTTCTCCACATGGTTTATTGTGTCATATTACATCAATCTATGCTTAACATTTGGTTTCGGTCAACGTTGAAGCTAGTCGAAATGAAGAAAGACCAAAATGGACGAACTTGGTTAAGTTGGATGATTCTTCGACCAAATGGCTCTTCGTTGGTCTCAAACTTCTCCACATGGTTTATTGTGTCATATTACATCAATCTATGCTTGACATTTGGCTTTGGTTAAGGTTGAAGCTAGTCGAAACGAAGAAAGACCAAAATGGACGAACTTGGTCAAGTTGGATGATTCTTGACCAAATGGCTCTTCGTTGGTCTCAAACTTCTCCACATGGTTTATTGTGTCATATTACATCAATCTAGGCTTAAGATTTGGTTTCGGTCAACGTTGAAGCTAGTCGAAATGAAGAAAGACCAAAATGGACGAACTTGGTTAAGTTGGATGATTCTTCGACCAAATGGCTCTTCGTTGGTCTCAAACTTCTCCACATGGTTTATTGTGTCATATTACATCAATCTAGGCTTGACATTTGGTTTCGGTCAACGTTGAAGCTAGTCGAAAAAGAAAAAGACCAAAATGGACGAACTTGGTTAAGTTGGATGATTCTTCGACCAAATGGCTCTTCGTTGGTCTCAAACTTCTCCACATGGTTTATTGTGTCATATTACATCAATCTATGCTTGACATTTGGCTTTGGTCAAGGTTGAAGCTAGTCGAAACGAAGAAAGACCAAAATGGACGAACTTGGTTAAGTTGGATGATTCTTCGACCAAATGGCTCTTCGTTGGTCTCAAACTTCTCCACATGGTTTATTGTGTTATATTACATCAATCTATCTTAACATTTGGTTCGGTCAACTTTGAAGCTAGTCGAAATGAAGAAAGACCAAAATGGACGAACTTGGTTAAGTTGGATGATTCTTCGACCAAATGGCTCTTCGTTGGTCTCAAACTTCTCCACATGGTTTATTGTGTCATATTACATCAATCTAGGCTTGACATTTGGTTTCGTCAACGTTGAAGCTAGTCGAAATGAAGAAAGACCAAAATGGACGAACTTGTTAAGTTGGATGATTCTTCGACCAAATGGCTCTTCGTTGGTCTCAAACTTCTCCACATGGTTTATTGTGTCATATTACATCAATCTATGCTTGACATTTGGCTTGGTTAAGTTGAAGCTAGTCGAACGAAGAAAGACCAAAATGGACGAACTTGGTTAAGTTGGATGATTCTTGGACCAAATGGCTCTTCGTTGGTCTCAAACTTCTCCACATGGTTTTTGTGTCATATTACATCAATCTATCTTGAGATTTGGTTTCGGTCAACGTTGAAGCTAGTCGAAATGAAGAAAGACCAAAATGGACGAACTTGGTTAAGTTGGATGATTCTTCGACCAAATGGCTCTTCGTTGGTCTCAAACTTCTCCACATGGTTTATTGTGTCATATTACATCAATCTATGCTTGACATTTGGCTTGGTTAAGGTTGAAGCTAGTCGAAACGAAGAAAGACCAAAATGGACAACTTGTATTGGTTAAGTTGGATGATTCTTGGACCAAATGGCTCTTCTTCGTTGGTCTCAAACTTCTCCACATGGTTTATTGTGTCATATTACATCAATCTATGCTTAACATTTGGTTTCGGTCAACGTTGAAGCTAGTCGAAACGAAGAAAGACCAAAATGGACGAACTTGGTTAAGTTGGATGATTCTTGGACCAAATGGCTCTTCGTTGGTCTCAAACTTCTCCACATGGTTTATTGTGTCATATTACATCAATCTATGCTTGACATTTGGCTTTGGTCAACGTTGAAGCTAGTCGAAATGAAGAAAGACCAAAATGGACGAACTTGGTTAAGTTGGATGATTCTTCGACCAAATGGCTCTTCGTTGGTCTCAAACTTCTCCACATGGTTTATTGTGTCATATTACATCAATCTATGCTTGACATTTGGCTTCGGTCAACGTTGAAGCTAGTCGAAATGAAGAAAGACCAAAATGGACGAACTTGGTTAAGTTGGATGATTCTTGGACCAAATGGCTCTTCGTTGGTCTCAAACTTCTCCACATGGTTTATTGTGTCATATTACATCAATCTATGCTTGACATTTGGCTTGGTTAACGTTGAAGCTAGTCGAAACGAAGAAAGACCAAAATGGACGAACTTGGTTAAGTTGGATGATTCTTGGACCAAATGGCTCTTCGTTGGTCTCAAACTTCTCCACATGGTTTATTGTGTCATATTACATCAATCTATGCTTGACATTTGGTTTCGGTCAACGTTGAAGCTAGTCGAAATGAAGAAAGACCAAAATGGACGAACTTGGTTAAGTTGGATGATTCTTGACCAAATGGCTCTTCGTTGGTCTCAAACTTCTCCACATGGTTTATTGTGTCATATTACATCAATCTATGCTTAGATTTGGTTTCGGTCAAGTTGAAGCTAGTCGAAATGAAGAAAGACCAAAATGGACGAACTTGTTAAGTTGGATGATTCTTGGACCAAATGGCTCTTCGTTGGTCTCAAACTTCTCCACATGGTTTATTGTGTCATATTACATCAATCTATGCTTGACATTTGGCTTTGGTTAACGTTGAAGCTAGTCGAAACGAAGAAAGACCAAAATGGACGAACTTGGTTAAGTTGGATGATTCTTGGACCAAATGGCTCTTCGTTGGTCTCAAACTTCTCCACATGGTTTATTGTGTCATATTACATCAATCTAGGCTTAACATTTGGTTCGGTCAACGTTGAAGCTAGTCGAAATGAAGAAAGACCAAAATGGACGAACTTGGTTAAGTTGGATGATTCTTGGACCAAATGGCTCTTCGTTGGTCTCAAACTTCTCCACATGGTTTATTGTGTCATATTACATCAATCTATGCTTGACATTTGGCTTGGTCAACGTTGAAGCTAGTCGAAACGAAGAAAGACCAAAATGGACGAACTTGGTTAAGTTGGATGATTCTTGGACCAAATGGCTCTTCGTTGGTCTCAAACTTCTCCACATGGTTTATTGTGTCATATTACATCAATCTATGCTTGACATTTGGTTTCGGTCAACGTTGAAGCTAGTCGAAATGAAGAAAGACCAAAATGGACGAACTTGGTTAAGTTGGATGATTCTTCGGACCAAATGGCTCTTCGTTGGTCTCAAACTTCTCCACATGGTTTATTGTGTCATATTACATCAATCTATGCTTGACATTTGGCTTCGGTCAACTTGAAGCTAGTCGAAATGAAGAAAGACCAAAATGGACGAACTTGGTTAAGTTGGATGATTCTTCGACCAAATGGCTCTTCGTTGGTCTCAAACTTCTCCACATGGTTTATTGTGTCATATTACATCAATCTATGCTTAAGATTTGTTTCGGTCAACGTTGAAGCTAGTCGAAATGAAGAAAGACCAAAATGGACGAACTTGGTTAAGTTGGATGATTCTTCGACCAAATGGCTCTTCGTTGGTCTCAAACTTCTCCACATGGTTTATTGTGTCATATTACATCAATCTATGCTTGACATTTGGTTTCGGTCAACGTTGAAGCTAGTCGAAATGAAGAAAGACCAAAATGGACGAACTTGGTTAAGTTGGATGATTCTTCGACCAAATGGCTCTTCGTTGGTCTCAAACTTCTCCACATGGTTTATTGTGTCATATTACATCAATCTATGCTTAACATTTGGTTTCGGTCAACTTTGAAGCTAGTCGAAAGAAGAAAGACCAAAATGGACGAACTTGGTTAAGTTGGATGATTCTTGGACCAAATGGCTCTTCGTTGGTCTCAAACTTCTCCACATGGTTTATTGTGTCATATTACATCAATCTATGCTTGACATTTGGTTTCGGTCAAGTTGAAGCTAGTCGAAACGAAGAAAGACCAAAATGGACGAACTTGGTTAAGTTGGATGATTCTTGGACCAAATGGCTCTTCGTTGGTCTCAAACTTCTCCACATGGTTTATTGTGTCATATTACATCAATCTATGCTTGACATTTGGCTTCGGTCAACGTTGAAGCTAGTCGAAACGAAGAAAGACCAAAATGGACGAACTTGGTTAAGTTGGATGATTCTTGGACCAAATGGCTCTTCGTTGGTCTCAAACTTCTCCACATGGTTTATTGTGTCATATTACATCAATCTATGCTTGACATTTGGTTTCGGTCAACGTTGAAGCTAGTCGAAACGAAGAAAGACCAAAATGGACGAACTTGGTTAAGTTGGATGATTCTTGGACCAAATGGCTCTTCGTTGGTCTCAAACTTCTCCACATGGTTTATTGTGTCATATTACATCAATCTATGCTTGACATTTGGCTTCGGTCAAGGTTGAAGCTAGTCGAAACGAAGAAAGACCAAAATGGACGAACTTGGTTAAGTTGGATGATTCTTGGACCAAATCTCTTCGTTGGTCTCAAACTTCTCCACATGGTTTATTGTGTCATATTACATCAATCTATGCTTGACATTTGGTTTCGGTCAACGTTGAAGCTAGTCGAAATGAAGAAAGACCAAAATGGACGAACTTGGTTAAGTTGGATGATTCTTGACCAAATGGTTCTTCGTTGGTCTCAAACTTCTCCACATGGTTTATTGTGTCATATTACATCAATCTATGCTTGACATTTGGCTTGGTTAACTTTGAAGCTAGTCGAAACGAAGAAAGACCAAAATGGACGAACTTGGTTAAGTTGGATGATTCTTGGACCAAATGGCTCTTCGTTGGTCTCAAACTTCTCCACATGGTTTATTGTGTCATATTACATCAATCTATGCTTAAGATTTGGTTTCGGTCAACGTTGAAGCTAGTCGAAATGAAGAAAGACCAAAATGGACGAACTTGGTTAAGTTGGATGATTCTTCGACCAAATGGCTCTTCGTTGGTCTCAAACTTCTCCACATGGTTTATTGTGTCATATTACATCAATCTATGCTTGACATTTGGCTTGGTCAAGGTTGAAGCTAGTCGAAACGAGAAAGACCAAAATGGACGAACTTGGTTAAGTTGGATGATTCTTGGACCAAATGGCTCTTCGTTGGTCTCAAACTTCTCCACATGGTTTATTGTGTCATATTACATCAATCTATGCTTAACATTTGGTTTCGTCAACGTTGAAGCTAGTCGAAATGAAGAAAGACCAAAATGGACGAACTTGGTTAAGTTGGATGATTCTTCGACCAAATGCTCTTCGTTGGTCTCAAACTTCTCCACATGGTTTATTGTGTCATATTACATCAATCTAGCTTAAGATTTGGCTCGGTCAATGTTGAAGCTAGTCGAAATGAAGAAAGACCAAAATGGACGAACTTGGTTAAGTTGGATGATTCTTCGACCAAATGGTCTCTTCGTTGGTCTCAAACTTCTCCACATGGTTTATTGTGTCATATTACATCAATCTATGCTTGACATTTGGCTTTGGTCAACTTTGAAGCTAGTCGAAACGAAGAAAGACCAAAATGGACGAACTTGTTAAGTGGATGATTCTTCGACCAAATGGCTCTCTTCGTTGGTCTCAAACTTCTCCACATGGTTTATTGTGTCATATTACATCAATCTATGCTTGACATTTGGTTTCGGTCAACTTGAAGCTAGTCGAAATGAAGAAAGACCAAAATGGACGAACTTGGTTAAGTTGGATGATTCTTGGACAAATGGCTCTTCGTTGGTCTCAAACTTCTCCACATGGTTTATTGTGTCATATTACATCAATCTATGCTTGACATTTGTTTCGGTCAACTTTGAAGCTAGTCGAAATGAAGAAAGACCAAAATGGACGAACTTGGTTAAGTTGGATGATTCTTCGACCAAATGGCTCTTCGTTGGTCTCAAACTTCTCCACATGGTTTATTGTGTCATATTACATCAATCTATGCTTGACATTTGGCTTGGTCAACTTGAAGCTAGTCGAAACGAAGAAAGACCAAAATGGACGAACTTGGTTAAGTTGGATGATTCTTCGACCAAATGGCTCTTCGTTGGTCTCAAACTTCTCCACATGGTTTATTGTGTCATATTACATCAATCTATCTTGACATTTGGTTTCGGTCAACTTTGAAGCTAGTCGAAATGAAGAAAGACCAAAATGGACGAACTTGGTTAAGTTGGATGATTCTTCGACCAAATGGCTCTTCGTTGGTCTCAAACTTCTCCACATGGTTTATTGTGTCATATTACATCAATCTATGCTTGACATTTGGCTTCGGTCAACTTGAAGCTAGTCGAAACAAGAAAGACCAAAATGGACGAACTTGGTAAGTTGGATGATTCTTGGACCAAAGGCTCTTCGTTGGTCTCAAACTTCTCCACATGGTTTATGTGTCATATTACATCAATCTATGCTTGACATTTGGTTTCGGTCAACGTTGAAGCTAGTCGAAATGAAGAAAGACCAAAATGGACGAACTTGGTTAAGTTGGATGATTCTTCGACCAAATGGCTCTTCGTTGGTCTCAAACTTCTCCACATGGTTTATTGTGTCATATTACATCAATCTATGCTTGACATTTGGCTTTGGTCAAGGTTGAAGCTAGTCGAAACGAAGAAAGACCAAAATGGACGAACTTGGTTAAGTTGGATGATTCTTCGACCAAATGGCTCTTCGTTGGTCTCAAACTTCTCCACATGGTTTATTGTGTCATATTACATCAATCTATCTTAAGATTTGGTTTCGGTCAACTTTGAAGCTAGTCGAAATGAAGAAAGACCAAAATGGACGAACTTGGTTAAGTTGGATGATTCTTGGACCAAATGGCTCTTCGTTGGTCTCAAACTTCTCCACATGGTTTATTGTGTCATATTACATCAATCTATGCTTGACATTTGGCTTGGTCAAGGTTGAAGCTAGTCGAAACGAAGAAAGACCAAAATGGACGAACTTGGTTAAGTTGGATGATTCTTGGACCAAAGGCTCTTCGTTGGTCTCAAACTTCTCCACATGGTTTATTGTGTCATATTACATCAATCTAGCTAACATTTGGTTTTCGGTCAACGTTGAAGCTAGTCGAAACGAAGAAAGACCAAAATGGACGAACTTGTTAAGTTGGATGATTCTTCGGCCAAATCTCTTCTTCGTTGGTCTCAAACTTCTCCACATGGTTTATTGTGTCATATTACATCAATCTATGCTTGACATTTGGTTTCGGTCAATTTGAAGCTAGTCGAAATGAAGAAAGACCAAAATGGACGAACTTGGTTAAGTTGGATGATTCTTCGACCAAATGGCTCTTCGTTGGTCTCAAACTTCTCCACATGGTTTATTGTGTCATATTACATCAATCTATGCTTGACATTTGGCTTTGGTCAAGGTTGAAGCTAGTCGAAACGAAGAAAGACCAAAATGGACGAACTTGGTTAAGTTGGATGATTCTTGGACCAAATGCTCTTCGTTGGTCTCAAACTTCTCCACATGGTTTATTGTGTCATATTACATCAATCTATGCTTGAGATTTGGCTTTCGGTCAACGTTGAAGCTAGTCGAAATGAAGAAAGACCAAAATGGACGAACTTGGTTAAGTTGGATGATTCTTCGGACCAAATGCTCTTCGTTGGTCTCAAACTTCTCCACATGGTTTATTGTGTCATATTACATCAATCTATGCTTGACATTTGGCTTGGTCAACTTTGAAGCTAGTCGAAACGAAGAAAGACCAAAATGGACGAACTTGGTTAAGTTGGATGATTCTTGGACCAAATGGCTCTTCGTTGGTCTCAAACTTCTCCACATGGTTTATTGTGTCATATTACATCAATCTATCTGCTTGACATTTGGCTTCGGTCAACGTTGAAGCTAGTCGAAACGAAGAAAGACCAAAATGGACGAACTTGGTTAAGTTGGATGATTCTTCGACCAAATGGCTCTTCGTTGGTCTCAAACTTCTCCACATGGTTTATTGTGTCATATTACATCAATCTATGCTTAACATTTGGTTCGGTCAACTTTGAAGCTAGTCGAAATGAAGAAAGACCAAAATGGACGAACTTGGTTAAGTTGGATGATTCTTCGAGACCAAATCTCTCTTCGTTGGTCTCAAACTTCTCCACATGGTTTATTGTGTCATATTACATCAATCTATGCTTGACATTTGGTTTCGGTCAACTTTGAAGCTAGTCGAAATGAAGAAAGACCAAAATGGACGAACTTGGTTAAGTTGGATGATTCTTGGACCAAATCTCTTTCGTTGGTCTCAAACTTCTCCACATGGTTTATTGTGTCATATTACATCAATCTATGCTTGACATTTGGTTTCGGTCAACGTTGAAGCTAGTCGAAACGAAGAAAGACCAAAATGGACGAACTTGGTTAAGTTGGATGATTCTTGGACCAAATCTCTTTCGTTGGTCTCAAACTTCTCCACATGGTTTATTGTGTCATATTACATCAATCTATGCTTAACATTTGGTTTCGGTCAACGTTGAAGCTAGTCGAAATGAAGAAAGACCAAAATGGACGAACTTGGTTAAGTTGGATGATTCTTCGACCAAATGGCTCTTCGTTGGTCTCAAACTTCTCCACATGGTTTATTGTTATATTATACATCAACTATGCTTGACATTGTTTCGGTCAACTTTGAAGCTAGTCGAAACGAAGAAAGACCAAAATGGACGAACTTGGTTAAGTTGGATGATTCTTGGACCAAATGCTCTTCGTTGGTCTCAAACTTCTCCACATGGTTTATTGTGTCATATTACATCAATCTATGCTAAGATTTGTTTCGGTCAACGTTGAAGCTAGTCGAAACGAAGAAAGACCAAAATGGACGAACTTGGTTAAGTTGGATTCTTCTTCGACAAATGGCTCTTCGTTGGTCTCAAACTTCTCCACATGGTTTATTGTGTCATATTACATCAATCTATGCTTGACATTTGGTTTCGGTCAACTTTGAAGCTAGTCGAAACAAAGAAAGACCAAAATGGACGAACTTGGTTAAGTTGGATGATTCTTGACCAAATGGCTCTTCGTTGGTCTCAAACTTCTCCACATGGTTTATTGTGTCATATTACATCAATCTATGCTTGACATTTGGCTTTGGTCAACGTTGAAGCTAGTCGAAACGAAGAAAGACCAAAATGGACGAACTTGGTTAAGTTGGATGATTCTTGGACCAAATGCTCTTTCGTTGGTCTCAAACTTCTCCACATGGTTTATTGTGTCATATTACATCAATCTATGCTTGACATTTGGTTTCGGTCAACTTTGAAGCTAGTCGAAATGAAGAAAGACCAAAATGGACGAACTTGGTTAAGTTGGATGATTCTTGGACCAAATCTCTCTTCGTTGGTCTCAAACTTCTCCACATGGTTTATTGTGTCATATTACATCAATCTATGCTTGACATTTGGCTTTGGTCAACTTTGAAGCTAGTCGAAATGAAGAAAGACCAAAATGGACGAACTTGTTAAGTTGGATGATTCTTGGACCAAATGGCTCTTCGTTGGTCTCAAACTTCTCCACATGGTTTATTGTGTCATATTACATCAATCTATGCTTGACATTTGGCTTTCGGTCAACGTTGAAGCTAGTCGAAATGAAGAAAGACCAAAATGGACGAACTTGGTTAAGTTGGATGATTCTTGACCAAATCTCTTCGTTGGTCTCAAACTTCTCCACATGGTTTATTGTGTCATATTACATCAATCTATGCTTGACATTTGGCTTTGGTCAAGGTTGAAGCTAGTCGAAACGAAGAAAGACCAAAATGGACGAACTTGGTTAAGTTGGATGATTCTTGGACCAAATGGCTCTTCGTTGGTCTCAAACTTCTCCACATGGTTTATGTGTCATATTACATCAATCTATGCTTAAGATTTGGTTTCGGTCAACTTTGAAGCTAGTCGAATGAAGAAAGACCAAAATGGACGAACTTGGTTAAGTTGGATGATTCTTGGACCAAATGGCTCTTCGTTGGTCTCAAACTTCTCCACATGGTTTATTGTGTCATATTACATCAATCTATGCTTGACATTTGGCTTTGGTAACTTGAAGCTAGTCGAAACGAAGAAAGACCAAAATGGACGAACTTGGTTAAGTTGGATGATTCTTGGACCAAATGGCTCTTCGTTGGTCTCAAACTTCTCCACATGGTTTATTGTGTCATATTACATCAATCTATGCTTGACATTTGGTTTCGGTCAACTTTGAAGCTAGTCGAAACGAAGAAAGACCAAAATGGACGAACTTGGTTAAGTTGGATGATTCTTGGACCAAATGGCTCTTCGTTGGTCTCAAACTTCTCCACATGGTTTATTGTGTCATATTACATCAATCTATGCTTGACATTTGGCTTCGGTCAACGTTGAAGCTAGTCGAAACGAAGAAAGACCAAAATGGACGAACTTGTTAAGTTGGATGATTCTTGGACCAAATGGCTCTTCGTTGGTCTCAAACTTCTCCACATGGTTTATTGTGTCATATTACATCAATCTATGCTTGACATTTGGTTTCGGTCAACTTTGAAGCTAGTCGAAACGAAGAAAGACCAAAATGGACGAACTTGTTAAGTTGGATGATTCTTGGACCAAATGGCTCTTCGTTGGTCTCAAACTTCTCCACATGGTTTATTGTGTCATATTACATCAATCTATGCTTGACATTTGGTTCGGTCAACGTTGAAGCTAGTCGAAACGAAGAAAGACCAAAATGGACGAACTTGGTTAAGTTGGATGATTCTTCGACCAAATCTCTCTTCGTTGGTCTCAAACTTCTCCACATGGTTTATTGTGTCATATTACATCAATCTATGCTTGACATTTGGTTTCGGTCAACTTGAAGCTAGTCGAAACGAAGAAAGACCAAAATGGACGAACTTGGTTAAGTTGGATGATTCTTGGACCAAATCTCTTTCGTTGGTCTCAAACTTCTCCACATGGTTTATTGTGTCATATTACATCAATCTATGCTTAACATTTGGTTTCGGTCAACTTGAAGCTAGTCGAAATGAAGAAAGACCAAAATGGACGAACTTGGTTAAGTTGGATGATTCTTGACCAAATGGCTCTTCGTTGGTCTCAAACTTCTCCACATGGTTATTGTGTCATATTACATCAATCTAGCTTGACATTTGGCTTCGGTCAACGTTGAAGCTAGTCGAAATGAAGAAAGACCAAAATGGACGAACTTGGTTAAGTTGGATGATTCTTCGACCAAATGGCTCTTCGTTGGTCTCAAACTTCTCCACATGGTTTATTGTGTCATATTACATCAATCTATCTTAACATTTGGTTTCGGTCAACTTGAAGCTAGTCGAAATGAAGAAAGACCAAAATGGACGAACTTGGTTAAGTTGGATGATTCTTGGACCAAATGGCTCTTCGTTGGTCTCAAACTTCTCCACATGGTTTATTGTGTCATATTACATCAATCTATGCTTAACATTTGGTTTCGGTCTCAACGTTGAAGCTAGTCGAAATGAAGAAAGACCAAAATGGACGAACTTGGTTAAGTTGGATGATTCTTCGACCAAATGGCTCTTCGTTGGTCTCAAACTTCTCCACATGGTTTATTGTGTCATATTACATCAATCTATGCTTGACATTTGTTTCGGTCAACTTTGAAGCTAGTCGAAACGAAGAAAGACCAAAATGGACGAACTTGGTAAGTTGGATGATTCTTGGACCAAATGGCTCTTCGTTGGTCTCAAACTTCTCCACATGGTTTATTGTGTCATATTACATCAATCTATGCTTGACATTTGGTTTCGGTCAACGTTGAAGCTAGTCGAAACGAAGAAAGACCAAAATGGACGAACTTGGTTAAGTTGGATGATTCTTGGACCAAATCTTCTTCGTTGGTCTCAAACTTCTCCACATGGTTTATTGTGTCATATTACATCAATCTATGCTTGACATTTGGTTTCGGTCAACTTTGAAGCTAGTCGAAATGAAGAAAGACCAAAATGGACGAACTTGGTTAAGTTGGATGATTCTTCGACCAAATGGCTCTTCGTTGGTCTCAAACTTCTCCACATGGTTTATTGTGTCATATTACATCAATCTATGCTTGACATTTGTTTCGGTCAACGTTGAAGCTAGTCGAAATGAAGAAAGACCAAAATGGACGAACTTGGTTAAGTTGGATGATTCTTGGACCAAATGGCTCTTCGTTGGTCTCAAACTTCTCCACATGGTTTATTGTGTCATATTACATCAATCTATGCTTGACATTTGTTTCGGTCAACGTTGAAGCTAGTCGAAATGAAGAAAGACCAAAATGGACGAACTTGGTTAAGTTGGATGATTCTTCGACCAAATGGCTCTTCGTTGGTCTCAAACTTCTCCACATGGTTTATTGTGTCATATTACATCAATCTATGCTTGACATTTGGTTCGGTCAACGTTGAAGCTAGTCGAAATGAAGAAAGACCAAAATGGACGAACTTGGTTAAGTTGGATGATTCTTCGACCAAATGGCTCTTCGTTGGTCTCAAACTTCTCCACATGGTTTATTGTGTCATATTACATCAATCTATGCTTGACATTTGGTTTCGGTCAACTTGAAGCTAGTCGAAATGAAGAAAGACCAAAATGGACGAACTTGGTTAAGTTGGATGATTCTTCGACCAAATGGCTCTTCGTTGGTCTCAAACTTCTCCACATGGTTTATTGTGTCATATTACATCAATCTATGCTTAACATTTGGTTTCGGTCAATGTGAAGCTAGTCGAAATGAAGAAAGACCAAAATGGACGAACTTGGTTAAGTTGGATGATTCTTGCGACCAAATGGTTCTTCGTTGGTCTCAAACTTCTCCACATGGTTTATTGTGTCATATTACACAATCTATCTATGCTTGACATTTGGCTTTGTTAAGGTTGAAGCTAGTCGAAACGAAGAAAGACCAAAATGGACGAACTTGGTTAAGTTGGATGATTCTTCGACCAAATGGCTCTTCGTTGGTCTCAAACTTCTCCACATGGTTTATTGTGTCATATTACATCAATCTATCTTAACATTTGGTTTCGGTCAACGTTGAAGCTAGTCGAAATGAAGAAAGACCAAAATGGACGAACTTGGTTAAGTTGGATGATTCTTCGACCAAATCTCTCTTCGTTGGTCTCAAACTTCTCCACATGTTTATTGTGTCATATTACATCAATCTATGCTTGACATTTGGCTTGGTTAACGTTGAAGCTAGTCGAAACGAAGAAAGACCAAAATGGACGAACTTGGTAAGTTGGATGATTCTTGGACCAAATGGCTCTTCGTTGGTCTCAAACTTCTCCACATGGTTTATTGTGTCATATTACATCAATCTATGCTTAAATTTGGTTTCGGTCAACGTTGAAGCTAGTCGAAATGAAGAAAGACCAAAATGGACGAACTTGGTTAAGTTGGATGATTCTTCGACCAAATGGCTCTTCGTTGGTCTCAAACTTCTCCACATGGTTTATTGTGTCATATTACATCAATCTAGGCTGAAGATTTGGTATCGGTCAATTTGAAGCTAGTCGAAACGAAGAAAGACCAAAATGGACGAACTTGGTTAAGTTGGATGATTCTTCGACCAAATCTTCTTCGTTGGTCTCAAACTTCTCCACATGGTTTATTGTGTCATATTACATCAATCTATGCTTAAGATTTGGTTTCGGTCAACTTTGAAGCTAGTCGAAATGAAGAAAGACCAAAATGGACGAACTTGGTTAAGTTGGATGATTCTTCGACCAAATGGCTCTTCGTTGGTCTCAAACTTCTCCACATGGTTTATTGTGTCATATTACATCAATCTAGCTTGACATTTGGTTTCGGTCAACGTTGAAGCTAGTCGAAATGAAGAAAGACCAAAATGGACGAACTTGGTTAAGTTGGATGATTCTTGGACCAAATCTCTCTTCGTTGGTCTCAAACTTCTCCACATGGTTTATTGTGTCATATTACATCAATCTATCTTGACATTTGGTTTCGGTCAACTTTGAAGCTAGTCGAAATGAAGAAAGACCAAAATGGACGAACTTGGTTAAGTTGGATGATTCTTGGACCAAATCTCTCTTCGTTGGTCTCAAACTTCTCCACATGGTTTATTGTGTCATATTACATCAATCTATGCTTGACATTTGGCTTTGGTCAATTTGAAGCTAGTCGAAACGAAGAAAGACCAAAATGGACGAACTTGGTTAAGTTGGATGATTCTTCGACCAAATGGCTCTTCGTTGGTCTCAAACTTCTCCACATGGTTTATTGTGTCATATTACATCAATCTATCTTAAGATTTGGTTTCGGTCAACGTTGAAGCTAGTCGAAATGAAGAAAGACCAAAATGGACGAACTTGGTTAAGTTGGATGATTCTTCGACCAAATGGCTCTTCGTTGGTCTCAAACTTCTCCACATGGTTTATTGTGTCATATTACATCAATCTATGCTTGACATTTGGCTTCGGTCAACTTTGAAGCTAGTCGAAACGAAGAAAGACCAAAATGGACGAACTTGGTTAAGTTGGATGATTCTTGGACCAAATGGCTCTTCGTTGGTCTCAAACTTCTCCACATGGTTTATTGTGTCATATTACATCAATCTAGGCTTAAGATTTGGTTTCGGTCAACTTAAGCTAGTCGAAATGAAGAAAGACCAAAATGGACGAACTTGGTTAAGTTGGATGATTCTTCGACCAAATGGCTCTTCGTTGGTCTCAAACTTCTCCACATGGTTTATTGTGTCATATTACATCAATCTATGCTTAACATTTGGCTTCGGTCAATTTGAAGCTAGTCGAAATGAAGAAAGACCAAAATGGACGAACTTGTTAAGTTGGATGATTCTTCGACCAAATGGCTCTTCGTTGGTCTCAAACTTCTCCACATGGTTTATTGTGTCATATTACATCAATCTAGCTTGACATTTGGTTTCGGTCAACTTTGAAGCTAGTCGAAATGAAGAAAGACCAAAATGGACGAACTTGGTTAAGTTGGATGATTCTTCGACCAAATGGCTCTTCGTTGGTCTCAAACTTCTCCACATGGTTTATTGTGTCATATTACATCAATCTATGCTTGACATTTGGTTCGGTCAACGTTGAAGCTAGTCGAAATGAAGAAAGACCAAAATGGACGAACTTGGTTAAGTTGGATGATTCTTGACCAAATGGTCTCTTCGTTGGTCTCAAACTTCTCCACATGGTTTATTGTGTCATATTACATCAATCTATGCTTGACATTTGCTTCGGTCAACGTTGAAGCTAGTCGAAACGAAGAAAGACCAAAATGGACGAACTTGGTTAAGTTGGATGATTCTTGGACCAAATCTCTTTCGTTGGTCTCAAACTTCTCCACATGGTTTATTGTGTCATATTACATCAATCTATGCTTAACATTTGGTTTCGGTCAACGTTGAAGCTAGTCGAAATGAAGAAAGACCAAAATGGACGAACTTGGTTAAGTTGGATGATTCTTGGACCAAATGGCTCTTCGTTGGTCTCAAACTTCTCCACATGGTTTATTGTGTCATATTACATCAATCTATGCTTAACATTTGGTTCGGTCAACTTTGAAGCTAGTCGAAATGAAGAAAGACCAAAATGGACGAACTTGGTTAAGTTGGATGATTCTTGGACCAAATCTCTCTTCGTTGGTCTCAAACTTCTCCACATGGTTTATTGTGTCATATTACATCAATCTAGCTGAAGATTTGGCTTCGGTCAACGTTGAAGCTAGTCGAAATGAAGAAAGACCAAAATGGACGAACTTGGTTAAGTTGGATGATTCTTCGACCAAATGGCTCTTCGTTGGTCTCAAACTTCTCCACATGGTTTATTGTGTCATATTACATCAATCTATGCTTAACATTTGGCTTCGGTCAATGTTGAAGCTAGTCGAAATGAAGAAAGACCAAAATGGACGAACTTGGTTAAGTTGGATGATTCTCGACCAAATCTCTCTTCGTTGGTCTCAAACTTCTCCACATGGTTTATTGTGTCATATTACATCAATCTATGCTTGACATTGGCTTCGGTCATTTGAAGCTAGTCGAAACGAAGAAAGACCAAAATGGACGAACTTGGTTAAGTTGGATGATTCTTGGACCAAATGGCTCTCTTCGTTGGTCTCAAACTTCTCCACATGGTTTATTGTGTCATATTACATCAATCTATGCTTAAGATTTGGTTTCGGTCAACTTTGAAGCTAGTCGAAATGAAGAAAGACCAAAATGGACGAACTTGGTTAAGTTGGATGATTCTTGACCAAATGGCTCTTCGTTGGTCTCAAACTTCTCCACATGGTTTATTGTGTCATATTACATCAATCTATGCTTGACATTTGGCTTCGGTCAACGTTGAAGCTAGTCGAAACGAAGAAAGACCAAAATGGACGAACTTGGTTAATTGGATGATTCTTGACCAAATGGCTCTTCGTTGGTCCTCAAACTTCTCCACATGGTTTATTGTGTCATATTACATCAATCTAGGCTTAAGATTTGGTTTCGGTCAACGTTGAAGCTAGTCGAAATGAAGAAAGACCAAAATGGACGAACTTGGTTAAGTTGGATGATTCTTGGACCAAATGGCTCTTCGTTGGTCTCAAACTTCTCCACATGGTTTATTGTGTCATATTACATCAATCTATGCTTGACATTTGGCTCGGTCAATTTGAAGCTAGTCGAAAGAAGAAAGACCAAAATGGACGAACTTGGTTAAGTTGGATGATTCTTCGACCAAATGGCTCTTCGTTGGTCTCAAACTTCTCCACATGGTTTATTGTGTCATATTACATCAATCTATCTTGACATTTGGTTTCGGTCAACTTTGAAGCTAGTCGAAAGAAGAAAGACCAAAATGGACGAACTTGGTTAAGTTGGATGATTCTTGGACCAAATGGCTCTCTTCGTTGGTCTCAAACTTCTCCACATGGTTTATTGTGTCATATTACATCAATCTATGCTTGACATTTGGTTTCGGTCAACTTTGAAGCTAGTCGAAATGAAGAAAGACCAAAATGGACGAACTTGGTTAAGTTGGATGATTCTTGGACCAAATGCTCTTCGTTGGTCTCAAACTTCTCCACATGGTTTATTGTGTCATATTACATCAATCCTTGCTTAAGATTTGGTTTCGGTCAACTTTGAAGCTAGTCGAAATGAAGAAAGACCAAAATGGACGAACTTGGTTAAGTTGGATGATTCTTCGACCAAATCTCTCTTCGTTGGTCTCAAACTTCTCCACATGGTTTATTGTGTCATATTACATCAATCTATGCTTGACATTTGGCTTTGGTCAACTTGAAGCTAGTCGAAACGAAGAAAGACCAAAATGGACGAACTTGGTTAAGTTGGATGATTCTTCGACCAAATGGCTCTTCGTTGGTCTCAAACTTCTCCACATGGTTTATTGTGTCATATTACATCAATCTATGCTTAAGATTTGGCTTCGGTCAACGTTGAAGCTAGTCGAAATGAAGAAAGACCAAAATGGACGAACTTGGTTAAGTTGGATGATTCTTGGACCAAATGGCTCTTCGTTGGTCTCAAACTTCTCCACATGGTTTATTGTGTCATATTACATCAATCTATGCTTGACATTTGGCTTGGTCAACTTTGAAGCTAGTCGAAACGAAGAAAGACCAAAATGGACGAACTTGGTTAAGTTGGATGATTCTTGGACCAAATGGCTCTTCGTTGGTCTCAAACTTCTCCACATGGTTTATTGTGTCATATTACATCAATCTATGCTTGACATTTGGTTTCGGTCAACTTGAAAGCTAGTCGAAACGAAGAAAGACCAAAATGGACGAACTTGGTTAAGTTGGATGATTCTTGGACCAAATCTCTCTTCGTTGGTCTCAAACTTCTCCACATGGTTTATTGTGTCATATTACATCAATCTATGCTTGACATTTGGCTTTCGTTAACGTTGAAGCTAGTCGAAACGAAGAAAGACCAAAATGGACGAACTTGGTTAAGTTGGATGATTCTTCGACCAAATGGCTCTTCGTTGGTCTCAAACTTCTCCACATGGTTTATTGTGTCATATTACATCAATCTATCTTAAGATTTGGCTTTCGGTCAACGTTGAAGCTAGTCGAAATGAAGAAAGACCAAAATGGACGAACTTGGTTAAGTTGGATGATTCTTCGACCAAATGGCTCTTCGTTGGTCTCAAACTTCTCCACATGGTTTATTGTGTCATATTACATCAATCTATGCTAACATTTGGTTTCGGTCAACGTTGAAGCTAGTCGAAACGAAGAAAGACCAAAATGGACGAACTTGGTTAAGTTGGATGATTCTTCGACCAAATCTCTTCTCGGTCTGGTCTCAAACTTCTCCACATGGTTTATTGTGTCATATTACATCAATCTAGGCTTACAATTTGGTTTCGGTCAACTTTGAAGCTAGTCGAAATGAAGAAAGACCAAAATGGACGAACTTGGTTAAGTTGGATGATTCTTCGACCAAATGGCTCTCTCGTTGGTCTCAAACTTCTCCACATGGTTTATTGTGTCATATTACATCAATCTATGCTTAACATTTGGCTTTCGGTCAATTTGAAGCTAGTCGAAACGAAGAAAGACCAAAATGGACGAACTTGGTTAAGTTGGATGATTCTTGGACCAAATCTCTCTTCGTTGGTCTCAAACTTCTCCACATGGTTTATTGTGTCATATTACATCAATCTATGCTTGACATTTGCTTTGGTCAAGGTTGAAGCTAGTCGAAAACGAAGAAAGACCAAAATGGACGAACTTGGTTAAGTTGGATGATTCTTGGACCAAATCTCTTCGTTGGTCTCAAACTTCTCCACATGGTTTATTGTGTCATATTACATCAATCTATGCTTGACATTTGGTTTCGGTCAACTTTGAAGCTAGTCGAAATGAAGAAAGACCAAAATGGACGAACTTGGTTAAGTTGGATGATTCTTGGACCAAATGGCTCTTCGTTGGTCTCAAACTTCTCCACATGGTTTATTGTGTCATATTACATCAATCTATGCTTGACATTTGGCTTCGGTCAACGTTGAAGCTAGTCGAAACGAAGAAAGACCAAAATGGACGAACTTGGTTAAGTTGGATGATTCTTGACCAAATGGCTCTTCGTTGGTCTCAAACTTCTCCACATGGTTTATTGTGTCATATTACATCAATCTATGCTTAAGATTTGGTTTCGGTCAACTTTGAAGCTAGTCGAAATGAAGAAAGACCAAAATGGACGAACTTGGTTAAGTTGGATGATTCTTGGACCAAATGGCTCTCGTTGGTCTCAAACTTCTCCACATGGTTTATTGTGTCATATTACATCAATCTATGCTTGACATTTGGTTTCGGTCAATTTGAAGCTAGTCGAAATGAAGAAAGACCAAAATGGACGAACTTGGTTAAGTTGGATGATTCTTGGACCAAATCTCTCTTCGTTGGTCTCAAACTTCTCCACATGGTTTATTGTGTCATATTACATCAATCTATGCTTGACATTTGGTTTCGGTCAACTTGAAGCTAGTCGAAATGAAGAAAGACCAAAATGGACGAACTTGGTTAAGTTGGATGATTCTTGGACCAAATGGCTCTTCGTTGGTCTCAAACTTCTCCACATGGTTTATTGTGTCATATTACATCAATCTATGCTTGACATTTGGTTTCGGTCAACGTTGAAGCTAGTCGAAATGAAGAAAGACCAAAATGGACGAACTTGGTTAAGTTGGATGATTCTTGGACCAAATGCTCTTCGTTGGTCTCAAACTTCTCCACATGGTTTATTGTGTCATATTACATCAATCTATGCTTAAGTTTGGTTTCGGTCAACGTTGAAGCTAGTCGAAATGAAGAAAGACCAAAATGGACGAACTTGGTTAAGTTGGATGATTCTTCGACCAAATGGTCTCTTCGTTGGTCTCAAACTTCTCCACATGGTTTATTGTGTCATATTACATCAATCTATGCTTGACATTTGGCTTTGGTCAAGGTTGAAGCTAGTCGAAACGAAGAAAGACCAAAATGGACGAACTTGGTTAAGTTGGATGATTCTTCGACCAAATGGCTCTTCGTTGGTCTCAAACTTCTCCACATGGTTTATTGTGTCATATTACATCAATCTAGGCTTAAATTTGGTTTCGGTCAACTTTGAAGCTAGTCGAAATGAAGAAAGACCAAAATGGACGAACTTGGTTAAGTTGGATGATTCTTCGACCAAATGGCTCTTCGTTGGTCTCAAACTTCTCCACATGGTTTATTGTGTCATATTACATCAATCTATGCTTGACATTTGGCTTGGTCAATTTGAAGCTAGTCGAAACGAAGAAAGACCAAAATGGACGAACTTGGTTAAGTTGGATGATTCTTGGACCAAATCTCTCTTCGTTGGTCTCAAACTTCTCCACATGGTTTATTGTGTCATATTACATCAATCTAGGCTAAGATTTGGCTTTCGGTCAACTTGAAGCTAGTCGAAATGAAGAAAGACCAAAATGGACGAACTTGGTTAAGTTGGATGATTCTTCGACCAAATGGCTCTTCGTTGGTCTCAAACTTCTCCACATGGTTTATTGTGTCATATTACATCAATCTATGCTTACATTTGGTTCGGTCAATTTGAAGCTAGTCGAAATGAAGAAAGACCAAAATGGACGAACTTGGTTAAGTTGGATGATTCTTCGACCAAATCTCTCTTCGTTGCTCAAACTTCTCCACATGGTTTATTGTGTCATATTACATCAATCTATGCTTGACATTTGGTTTCGGTCAACTTTGAAGCTAGTCGAAATGAAGAAAGACCAAAATGGACGAACTTGGTTAAGTTGGATGATTCTTGGACCAAATGGCTCTTCGTTGGTCTCAAACTTCTCCACATGGTTTATTGTGTCATATTACATCAATCTAGGCTTGACATTTGGTTTCGGTCAACTTTGAAGCTAGTCGAAATGAAGAAAGACCAAAATGGACGAACTTGGTTAAGTTGGATGATTCTTCGACCAAATGGCTCTTCGTTGGTCTCAAACTTCTCCACATGGTTTATTGTGTCATATTACATCAATCTATGCTTGACATTTGGCTTTGGGTAACGTTGAAGCTAGTCGAAACGAAGAAAGACCAAAATGGACGAACTTGGTTAAGTTGGATGATTCTTGGACCAAATGGCTCTTCGTTGGTCTCAAACTTCTCCACATGGTTTATTGTGTCATATTACATCAATCTATGCTAACATTTGGTTTCGGTCAACGTTGAAGCTAGTCGAAACGAAGAAAGACCAAAATGGACGAACTTGGTTAAGTTGGATGATTCTTGGACCAAATGGCTCTTCGTTGGTCTCAAACTTCTCCACATGGTTTATTGTGTCATATTACATCAATCTATGCTTGACATTTGGCTTGGTCAACGTTGAAGCTAGTCGAAACGAAGAAAGACCAAAATGGACGAACTTGGTTAAGTTGGATGATTCTTGACCAAATGGCTCTTCGTTGGTCTCAAACTTCTCCACATGGTTTATTGTGTCATATTACATCAATCTATGCTTGACATTTGGTTTCGGTCAACTTTGAAGCTAGTCGAAATGAAGAAAGACCAAAATGGACGAACTTGGTTAAGTTGGATGATTCTTCGACCAAATGCTCTTCGTTGGTCTCAAACTTCTCCACATGGTTTATTGTGTCATATTACATCAATCTAGCTTAACATTTGGCTTCGGTCAATTTGAAGCTAGTCGAAATGAAGAAAGACCAAAATGGACGAACTTGGTTAAGTTGGATGATTCTTGGACCAAATCTTCTTCGTTGGTCTCAAACTTCTCCACATGGTTTATTGTGTCATATTACATCAATCTATGCTTGACATTTGGCTTCGGTCAACTTTGAAGCTAGTCGAAACGAAGAAAGACCAAAATGGACGAACTTGGTTAAGTGGATGATTCTTCGACCAAATGGCTCTTCGTTGGTCTCAAACTTCTCCACATGGTTTATTGTGTCATATTACATCAATCTATGCTTGACATTTGGTTTCGGTCAACTTTGAAGCTAGTCGAAATGAAGAAAGACCAAAATGGACGAACTTGGTTAAGTTGGATGATTCTTCGACCAAATGGCTCTTCGTTGGTCTCAAACTTCTCCACATGGTTTATTGTGTCATATTACATCAATCTATGCTTGACATTTGGTTTCGTCAACTTTGAAGCTAGTCGAAACGAAGAAAGACCAAAATGGACGAACTTGGTTAAGTTGGATGATTCTTGGACCAAATGGCTCTTCGTTGGTCTCAAACTTCTCCACATGGTTTATTGTGTCATATTACATCAATCTATGCTTAAGATTTGGTTTCGGTCAACGTTGAAGCTAGTCGAAATGAAGAAAGACCAAAATGGACGAACTTGGTTAAGTTGGATGATTCTTCGACCAAATGGCTCTTCGTTGGTCTCAAACTTCTCCACATGGTTTATTGTGTCATATTACATCAATCTATGCTTGACATTTGGCTTCGGTCAACGTTGAAGCTAGTCGAAATGAAGAAAGACCAAAATGGACGAACTTGGTTAAGTTGGATGATTCTTGGACCAAATGGCTCTTCGTTGGTCTCAAACTTCTCCACATGGTTTATTGTGTCATATTACATCAATCTAGGCTTGACATTTGGTTTCGGTCAACTTTGAAGCTAGTCGAAATGAAGAAAGACCAAAATGGACGAACTTGGTTAAGTTGGATGATTCTTCGACCAAATCTCTCTTCGTTGGTCTCAAACTTCTCCACATGGTTTATTGTGTCATATTACATCAATCTATGCTTAAGATTTGGCTTCGGTCAACTTTGAAGCTAGTCGAAATGAAGAAAGACCAAAATGGACGAACTTGGTTAAGTTGGATGATTCTTGACCAAATCTTCTTCGTTGGTCTCAAACTTCTCCACATGGTTTATTGTGTCATATTACATCAATCTATGCTTGACATTTGGCTTGGTCAACTTTGAAGCTAGTCGAAACGAAGAAAGACCAAAATGGACGAACTTGGTTAAGTTGGATGATTCTTGGACCAAATCTCTCTTCGTTGGTCTCAAACTTCTCCACATGGTTTTTGTGTCATATTACATCAATCTATGCTTGACATTTGGTTTCGGTCAACTTTGAAAGTCGAAAATGAAGAAAGACCAAAATGGACGAACTTGGTTAAGTTGGATGATTCTTGGACCAAATGGCTCTTCGTTGGTCTCAAACTTCTCCACATGGTTTATTGTGTCATATTACATCAATCTATGCTTGACATTTGGCTTCGTCAACTTTGAAGCTAGTCGAAATGAAGAAAGACCAAAATGGACGAACTTGGTTAAGTTGGATGATTCTTCGACCAAATCTCTCTTCGTTGGTCTCAAACTTCTCCACATGGTTTATTGTGTCATTTATACAT
>JAKRYI020000098.1:0-22352 GCA_022379115.2 Bauhinia variegata
AATCTATGCTTGACATTTGGCTTCGGTCAACTTTGAAGCTTAGTCGAAACGAAGAAAGACCAAAATGGACGAACTTGGTACATGGATGATTTTGGACCAAATCTCTCTTTCGTTGGTCTCAAACTTCTCCACATGGTTTATTGTGTCATATTACATCAATCTATGCTTGACATTTGGCTTCGGTCAACTTTGAAGCTTGTCGAAACGAAGAAGGACCAAAATGGACGAACTTGGTCATGTGGATGATTCTTGGACCAAATCTCTCTTCGTTGGTCTCAAACTTTCACATGGTTTAATGTGTCATATTACATCAATCTATGCTTGACATTTGGCTTCGGTCAACTTTGAAGCTGGTCGAAAAGAAGAAGGACCAAAAATGGACGAACTTGGTCCATGTGGATGATTCTTGGACCAAATCTCTCTTCGTTGGTCTCAAACTTCTCCACATGGTTTAATGTGTCATATTACATCAATCTATGCTTGACATTTGGCTTCGGTCAACTTTGAAGCTGTGAAAGAAGAAAGACCAAAATGGACGAACTTGGTCCATGTGGATGATTCTTGGACAAATCTCTCTTCGTTGGTCTCAAACTTCTCCACATGGTTTATTGTGTCATATTACATCAATCTATGCTTGACATTTGGCTTCGGTCAACTTTGAAGCTGTCGAAACGAAGAAAGGCAAAATGGACGAACTTGGTCCAAGTGGATGATTCTTGGACCAAATCTCTCTTCGTTGGTCTCAAACTTCTCCACATGGTTTAATGTGTCATATTACATCAATCTATGCTTGACATTTGGCTTCGGTCAACTTTGAAGTTGTCGAAACGAAGAAGACCAAAATGGACGAACTTGGTAAAGTGGATGATTCTTGGACCAAATCTCTCTTCGTTGGTCTCAAACTTCTCCACATGGTTTATTGTGTCATATTACATCAATCTATGCTTGACATTTGGCTTCGGTCAACTTTGAAGCTGTCGAAACGAAGAAAGACCAAAATGGACGAACTTGGTTAAGTGGATGATTCTTGGACCAAACTCTCTTCGTTGGTCTCAAACTTCTCCACATGGTTTAATGTGTCATATTACATCAATCTATGCTTGACATTTGTCTTCGGTCAACTTTGAAGCTTGTCAAGCGAAGAAAGACCAAAATGGACGAACTTGGTTAATGGTGGATGATTCTTGGACCAACTCTCTCTTCGTTGGTCTAAACTTCTCCACATGGTTTATTGTGTCATATTACATCAATCTATGCTTGACATTTGGCTTCGGTCAACTTTGAAGCTAGTCGAAACGAAGAAAGACCAAAATGGACGAACTTGGTTAAGTGGATGATTCTTGGACCAAATCTCTCTTCGTTGGTCTCAAACTTCTCCACATGGTTTATTGTGTCATATTACATCAATCTATGCTTGACATTTGGCTTCGGTCAACTTTGAAGCTTGTCGAACGAAGAAGGACCAAAATGGACGAACTTGGTTATGTGGATGATTCTTGGACCAAATCTCTCTTCGTTGGTCTCAAACTTCTCCACATGGTTTAATGTGTCATATTACATCAATCTATGCTTGACATTTGGCTTCGGTCAACTTTGAAGC
Organism: Bauhinia variegata; assembly: GCA_022379115.2. NCBI lineage: Eukaryota > Viridiplantae > Streptophyta > Magnoliopsida > Fabales > Fabaceae > Bauhinia > Bauhinia variegata. Next base: position 1,601 of record JAKRYI020000098.1, read on the forward strand.
TAGTCGAAACGAAGAGAAGACCAAAATGGACGAACTTGGTAAAGTGGATGATTCTTGGACCAAATCTCTCTTCGTTGGTCTCAAACTTCTCCACATGGTTTTTTGTGTCATATTACATCAATCTATGCTTGACATTTGGCTTCGGTCAACTTTGAAGCTAGTCGAACGAAGAAAGACCAAAATGGACGAACTTGTTAAGTGGATGATTCTTGGACCAAATCTCTCTTCGTTGGTCTCAAACTTCTCCACATGGTTTATTGTGTCATATTACATCAATCTATGCTTGACATTTGGCTTCGGTCAACTTTGAAGCTAGTCGAAAGAAGAAAGACCAAAATGGACGAACTTGGTTAAGTGGATGATTCTTGGACCAAATCTCTCTTCGTTGGTCTCAAAACTTCTCCACATGGTTTATTGTGTCATATTACATCAATCTATGCTTGACATTTGGCTTCGGTCAACTTTGAAGCTAGTCGAAACGAGAAAGACCAAAATGGACGAACTTGGTTAAGTGGATGATTCTTGGACCAAATCTCTCTTCGTTGGTCTCAAACTTCTCCACATGGTTTATTGTGTCATATTACATCAATCTATGCTTGACATTTGGCTTCGGTCAACTTTGAAGCTTGTCGAAACGAAGAAAGACCAAAATGGACGAACTTGGTTAAGTGGATGATTCTTGGACCAAATCTCTCTTCGTTGGTCTCAAACTTCTCCACATGGTTTATTGTGTCATATTACATCAATCTATGCTTGACATTTGGCTTCGGTCAACTTTGAAGCTTGTCGAAACGAAGAAAGACCAAAATGGACGAACTTGGTGAAGTGGATGATTCTTGGACCAAATCTCTCTTCGTTGGTCTCAAACTTCTCCACATGGTTTATTGTGTCATATTACATCAATCTATGCTTGACATTTGGCTTCGGTCAACTTTGAAGCTAGTCGAAACGAAGAAAGACCAAAATGGACGAACTTGGTTAATTGGATGATTCTTGGACCAAATCTCTCTTCGTTGGTCTCAAACTTCTCCACATGGTTTATTGTGTCATATTACATCAATCTATGCTTGACATTTGGCTTCGGTCAACTTTGAAGCTTGTCGAAACGAAGAAAGACCAAAATGGACGAACTTGGTTAAGTGGATGATTCTTGGACCAAATCTCTCTTCGTTGGTCTCAAACTTCTCCACATGGTTTATTGTGTCATATTACATCAATCTATGCTTGACATTTGGCTTCGGTCAACTTTGAAGCTAGTCGAAACGAAGAAAGACCAAAATGGACGAACTTGGTCAAGTGGATGATTCTTGGACCAAATCTCTCTTCGTTGGTCTCAAACTTCTCCACATGGTTTATTGTGTCATATTACATCAATCTATGCTTGACATTTGGCTTCGGTCAACTTTGAAGCTAGTCGAAACGAAGAAAGACCAAAATGGACGAACTTGGTTAAGTTGGATGATTCTTGGACCAAATCTCTCTTCGTTGGTCTCAAACTTTCCACATGGTTTATTTGTCATATTACATCAATCTATGCTTGACATTTGGCTTCGGTCAACTTTGAAGCTAGTCGAAACGAAGAAGGACCAAAATGGACGAACTTGGTTAATGGATGATTCTTGGACCAAATCTCTCTTCGTTGGTCTCAAACTTCTCCACATGGTTTATTGTGTCATATTACATCAATCTATGCTTGACATTTGGCTTCGGTCAACTTTGAAGCTTGTCGAAACGAAGAAAGACCAAAATGGACGAACTTGGTAAGTGGATGATTCTTGGACCAAATCTCTCTTCGTTGGTCTCAAACTTCTCCACATGGTTTATTGTGTCATATTACATCAATCTATGCTTGACATTTGGCTTCGGTCAACTTTGAAGCTTGTCGAAACGAAGAAAGACCAAAATGGACGAACTTGGTTAAGTTGGATGATTCTTGGACAAAATCTCTCTTCGTTGGTCTCAAACTTCTCCACATGGTTTATTGTGTCATATTACATCAATCTATGCTTGACATTTGGCTTCGGTCAACTTTGAAGCTAGTCGAAACGAAGAAAGACCAAAATGGACGAACTTGGTCCAAGTGGATGATTCTTGGACCAAATCTCTCTTCGTTGGTCTCAAACTTCTCCACATGGTTTATTGTGTCATATTACATCAATCTATGCTTGACATTTGGCTTCGGTCAACTTTGAAGCTTGTCGAAACGAAGAAAGACCAAAATGGACGAACTTGGTTAATGTGGATGATTCTTGGACCAAATCTCTCTTCGTTGGTCTCAAACTTCTCCACATGGTTTAATTGTGTCATATTACATCAATCTATGCTTGACATTTGGCTTCGGTCAACTTTGAAGCTTGTCGAAACGAAGAAAGACCAAAATGGACGAACTTGGTTAAGTGGATGATTCTTGGACCAAATCTCTCTTCGTTGGTCTCAAACTTCTCCACATGGTTTATTGTGTCATATTACATCAATCTATGCTTGACATTTGGCTTCGGTCAACTTTGAAGCTTGTCGAAACGAAGAAAGACCAAAATGGACGAACTTGGTTAAGTTGGATGATTCTTGGACCAAATCTCTCTTCGTTGGTCTCAAACTTCTCCACATGGTTTATTGTGTCATATTACATCAATCTATGCTTGACATTTGGCTTCGGTCAACTTTGAAGCTTGTCGAACGAAGAAAGACCAAAATGGACGAACTTGGTTAAGTGGATGATTCTTGGACCAAATCTCTCTTCGTTGGTCTCAAACTTCTCCACATGGTTTATTGTGTCATATTACATCAATCTATGCTTGACATTTGGCTTCGGTCAACTTTGAAGCTTGTCGAAACGAAGAAAGACCAAAATGGACGAACTTGGTTAAGTTGGATGATTCTTGGACCAAATCTCTCTTCGTTGGTCTCAAACTTCTCCACATGGTTTATTGTGTCATATTACATCAATCTATGCTTGACATTTGGCTTCGGTCAACTTTGAAGCTTGTCGAAACGAAGAAAGACCAAAATGGACGAACTTGGTCCAAGTGGATGATTCTTGGACCAAATCTCTCTTCGTTGGTCTCAAACTTCTCCACATGGTTTATTGTGTCATATTACATCAATCTATGCTTGACATTTGGCTTCGGTCAACTTTGAAGCTAGTCGAAACGAAGAAAGACCAAAATGGACGAACTTGGTTAAGTGGATGATTCTTGGACCAAATCTCTCTTCGTTGGTCTCAAACTTCTCCACATGGTTTATTGTGTCATATTACATCAATCTATGCTTGACATTTGGCTTCGGTCAACTTTGAAGCTAGTCGAAACGAAGAAAGACCAAAATGGACGAACTTGGTTAGTTGGATGATTCTTGGACCAAATCTCTCTTCGTTGGTCTCAAACTTCTCCACATGGTTTATTGTGTCATATTACATCAATCTATGCTTGACATTTGGCTTCGGTCAACTTTGAAGCTAGTCGAAACGAAGAAAGACCAAAATGGACGAACTTGGTTAAGTGGATGATTCTTGGACCAAATCTCTCTTCGTTGGTCTCAAACTTCTCCACATGGTTTATTGTGTCATATTACATCAATCTATGCTTGACATTTGGCTTCGGTCAACTTTGAAGCTTGTCGAAACGAAGAAAGACCAAAATGGACGAACTTGGTTAATGTGGATGATTCTTGGACCAAATCTCTCTTCGTTGGTCTCAAACTTCTTCACATGGTTTATTGTGTCATATTACATCAATCTATGCTTGACATTTGGCTTCGGTCAACTTTGAAGCTTGTCGAAACGAAGAAAGACCAAAATGGACGAACTTGGTCCAAGTGGATGATTCTTGGACCAATCTCCTTCTCTCAAACTTCCGTTGGTTAACTCAAAACTTCCCACACTCTCTTGTTTAATGTTCGGTCAACTTTGAAAGCTTTAACAGAAAGACAAAATGCTCTCACTCACCATAATTCATGGACCTACCAAATTTCGGCTTCGGTACATCAATCTTGACGTCATGGTATGATATATTAATCAAGGTTCGGACAACCAATCGGAAGAAAGAAAACCCAAGATGGATGGAGAACTTGATGTGGATGATTCTTGGACCAAATCTCTCTTCGTTGGTCTCAAACTTCTCCACATGGTTTAATTGTGTCATATTACATCAATCTATGCTTGACATTTGGCTTCGGTCAACTTTGAAGCTTGTCGAAAGAAGAAAGACCAAAATGGACGAACTTGGTCCAAGTGGATGATTCTTGGACCAAATCTCTCTTCGTTGGTCTCAAACTTCTCCACATGGTTTAATGTGTCATATTACATCAATCTATGCTTGACATTTGGCTTCGGTCAACTTTGAAGCTAGTTGTCGAAACGAAGAAGACCAAAATGGACGAACTTGGTCCATGTGGATGATTCTTGGACCAAATCTCTCTCGTTGGTCTCAAACTTCTCCACATGGTTTATTGTGTCATATTACATCAATCTATGCTTGACATTTGGCTTCGGTCAACTTTGAAGCTAGTCGAAACGAAGAAAGACCAAAATGGACGAACTTGGTTAAGTGGATGATTCTTGGACCAAATCTCTCTTCGTTGGTCTCAAACTTCTCCACATGGTTTATTGTGTCATATTACATCAATCTATGCTTGACATTTGGCTTCGGTCAACTTTGAAGCTTGTCGAAACGAAGAAAGACCAAAATGGACGAACTTGGTTAAGTTGGATGATTCTTGGACCAAATCTCTCTTCGTTGGTCTCAAACTTCTCCACATGGTTTATTGTGTCATATTACATCAATCTATGCTTGACATTTGGCTTCGGTCAACTTTGAAGCTTGTCGAAACGAAGAAAGACCAAAATGGACGAACTTGGTTAAGTGGATGATTCTTGGACCAAATCTCTCTTCGTTGGTCTCAAACTTCTCCACATGGTTTATTGTGTCATATTACATCAATCTATGCTTGACATTTGGCTTCGGTCAACTTTGAAGCTTGTCGAAACGAAGAAAGACCAAAATGGACGAACTTGGTTAAGTGGATGATTCTTGGACCAAATCTCTCTTCGTTGGTCTCAAACTTCTCCACATGGTTTATTGTGTCATATTACATCAATCTATGCTTGACATTTGGCTTCGGTCAACTTTGAAGCTAGTCGAAACGAAGAAAGACCAAAATGGACGAACTTGGTTAAGTGGATGATTCTTGGACCAAATCTCTCTTCGTTGGTCTCAAACTTCTCCACATGGTTTATTGTGTCATATTACATCAATCTATGCTTGACATTTGGCTTCGGTCAACTTTGAAGCTTGTCGAAACGAAGAAAGACCAAAATGGACGAACTTGGTTAAGTGGATGATTCTTGGACCAAATCTCTCTTCGTTGGTCTCAAACTTCTCCACATGGTTTATTGTGTCATATTACATCAATCTATGCTTGACATTTGGCTTCGGTCAACTTTGAAGCTTGTCGAAACGAAGAAAGACCAAAATGGACGAACTTGGTAAGTGGATGATTCTTGGACCAAATCTCTCTTCGTTGGTCTCAAACTTCTCCACATGGTTTATTGTGTCATATTACATCAATCTATGCTTGACATTTGGCTTCGGTCAACTTTGAAGCTAGTCGAAACGAAGAAAGACCAAAATGGACGAACTTGGTTAAGTGGATGATTCTTGGACCAAATCTCTCTTCGTTGGTCTCAAACTTCTCCACATGGTTTATTGTGTCATATTACATCAATCTATGCTTGACATTTGGCTTCGGTCAACTTTGAAGCTAGTCGAAACGAAGAAAGACCAAAATGGACGAACTTGGTTAAGTGGATGATTCTTGGACCAAATCTCTCTTCGTTGGTCTCAAACTTCTCCACATGGTTTATTGTGTCATATTACATCAATCTATGCTTGACATTTGGCTTCGGTCAACTTTGAAGCTAGTCGAAACGAAGAAAGACCAAAATGGACGAACTTGGTTCAAGTTGGATGATTCTTGGACCAAATCTCTCTTCGTTGGTCTCAAACTTCTCCACATGGTTTATTGTGTCATATTACATCAATCTATGCTTGACATTTGGCTTCGGTCAACTTTGAAGCTAGTCGAAACGAAGAAAGACCAAAATGGACGAACTTGGTTAAGTGGATGATTCTTGGACCAAATCTCTCTTCGTTGGTCTCAAACTTCTCCACATGGTTTATTGTGTCATATTACATCAATCTATGCTTGACATTTGGCTTCGGTCAACTTTGAAGCTAGTCGAAACGAAGAAAGACCAAAATGGACGAACTTGGTTAAGTGGATGATTCTTGGACCAAATCTCTCTTCGTTGGTCTCAAACTTCTCCACATGGTTTATTGTGTCATATTACATCAATCTATGCTTGACATTTGGCTTCGGTCAACTTTGAAGCTTGTCGAAACGAAGAAAGACCAAAATGGACGAACTTGGTTAAGTGGATGATTCTTGGACCAAATCTCTCTTCGTTGGTCTCAAACTTCTCCACATGGTTTAATGTGTCATATTACATCAATCTATGCTTGACATTTGGCTTCGGTCAACTTTGAAGCTTGTCGAAACGAAGAAGACCAAAATGGACGAACTTGGTTAAGTGGATGATTCTTGGACCAAATCTCTCTTCGTTGGTCTCAAACTTCTCCACATGGTTTATTGTGTCATATTACATCAATCTATGCTTGACATTTGGCTTCGGTCAACTTTGAAGCTAGTCGAAACGAAGAAAGACCAAAATGGACGAACTTGGTTAAGTGGATGATTCTTGGACCAAATCTCTCTTCGTTGGTCTCAAACTTCTCCACATGGTTTATTGTGTCATATTACATCAATCTATGCTTGACATTTGGCTTCGGTCAACTTTGAAGCTAGTCGAAACGAAGAAGACCAAAATGGACGAACTTGGTTAAGTGGATGATTCTTGGACCAAATCTCTCTTCGTTGGTCTCAAACTTCTCCACATGGTTTATTGTGTCATATTACATCAATCTATGCTTGACATTTGGCTTCGGTCAACTTTGAAGCTTGTCGAAACGAAGAAAGACCAAAATGGACGAACTTGGTTAAGTGGATGATTCTTGGACCAAATCTCTCTTCGTTGGTCTCAAACTTCTCCACATGGTTTATTGTGTCATATTACATCAATCTATGCTTGACATTTGGCTTCGGTCAACTTTGAAGCTTGTCGAAAGAAGAAAGACCAAAATGGACGAACTTGGTTAAGTGGATGATTCTTGGACCAAATCTCTCTTCGTTGGTCTCAAACTTCTCCACATGGTTTATTGTGTCATATTACATCAATCTATGCTTGACATTTGGCTTCGGTCAACTTTGAAGCTAGTCGAAACGAAGAAAGACCAAAATGGACGAACTTGGTTAAGTGGATGATTCTTGGACCAAATCTCTCTTCGTTGGTCTCAAACTTCTCCACATGGTTTATTGTGTCATATTACATCAATCTATGCTTGACATTTGGCTTCGGTCAACTTTGAAGCTTGTCGAAACGAAGAAAGACCAAAATGGACGAACTTGGTTAAGTGGATGATTCTTGGACCAAATCTCTCTTCGTTGGTCTCAAACTTCTCCACATGGTTTATGTGTCATATTACATCAATCTATGCTTGACATTTGGCTTCGGTCAACTTTGAAGCTTGTCGAAACGAAGAAAGACCAAAATGGACGAACTTGGTCCAAGTGGATGATTCTTGGACCAAATCTCTCTTCGTTGGTCTCAAACTTCTCCACATGGTTTATTGTGTCATATTACATCAATCTATGCTTGACATTTGGCTTCGGTCAACTTTGAAGCTTGTCGAAACGAAGAAAGACCAAAATGGACGAACTTGGTTAAGTGGATGATTCTTGGACCAAATCTCTCTTCGTTGGTCTCAAACTTCTCCACATGGTTTATTGTGTCATATTACATCAATCTATGCTTGACATTTGGCTTCGGTCAACTTTGAAGCTTGTCGAAACGAAGAAAGACCAAAATGGACGAACTTGGTTAAGTGGATGATTCTTGGACCAAATCTCTCTTCGTTGGTCTCAAACTTCTCCACATGGTTTATTGTGTCATATTACATCAATCTATGCTTGACATTTGGCTTCGGTCAACTTTGAAGCTTGTCGAAACGAAGAAAGACCAAAATGGACGAACTTGGTTAAGTGGATGATTCTTGGACCAAATCTCTCTTCGTTGGTCTCAAACTTCTCCACATGGTTTATTGTGTCATATTACATCAATCTATGCTTGACATTTGGCTTCGGTCAACTTTGAAGCTAGTCGAAACGAAGAAAGACCAAAATGGACGAACTTGGTTAAGTTGGATGATTCTTGGACCAAATCTCTCTTCGTTGGTCTCAAACTTCTCCACATGGTTTATTGTGTCATATTACATCAATCTATGCTTGACATTTGGCTTCGGTCAACTTTGAAGCTTGTCGAAACGAAGAAAGACCAAAATGGACGAACTTGGTTAAGTGGATGATTCTTGGACCAAATCTCTCTTCGTTGGTCTCAAACTTCTCCACATGGTTTATTGTGTCATATTACATCAATCTATGCTTGACATTTGGCTTCGGTCAACTTTGAAGCTTGTCGAAACGAAGAAAGACCAAAATGGACGAACTTGGTTAAGTGGATGATTCTTGGACCAAATCTCTCTTCGTTGGTCTCAAACTTCTCCACATGGTTTATTGTGTCATATTACATCAATCTATGCTTGACATTTGGCTTCGGTCAACTTTGAAGCTAGTCGAAACGAAGAAAGACCAAAATGGACGAACTTGGTTAAGTGGATGATTCTTGGACCAAATCTCTCTTCGTTGGTCTCAAACTTCTCCACATGGTTTATTGTGTCATATTACATCAATCTATGCTTGACATTTGGCTTCGGTCAACTTTGAAGCTTGTCGAAACGAAGAAAGACCAAAATGGACGAACTTGGTTAAGTGGATGATTCTTGGACCAAATCTCTCTTCGTTGGTCTCAAACTTCTCCACATGGTTTATTGTGTCATATTACATCAATCTATGCTTGACATTTGGCTTCGGTCAACTTTGAAGCTTGTCGAAACGAAGAAAGACCAAAATGGACGAACTTGGTTAAGTGGATGATTCTTGGACCAAATCTCTCTTCGTTGGTCTCAAACTTCTCCACATGGTTTATTGTGTCATATTACATCAATCTATGCTTGACATTTGGCTTCGGTCAACTTTGAAGCTAGTCGAAACGAAGAAAGACCAAAATGGACGAACTTGGTTAAGTGGATGATTCTTGGACCAAATCTCTCTTCGTTGGTCTCAAACTTCTCCACATGGTTTATTGTGTCATATTACATCAATCTATGCTTGACATTTGGCTTCGGTCAACTTTGAAGCTTGTCGAAACGAAGAAAGACCAAAATGGACGAACTTGGTTAAGTTGGATGATTCTTGGACCAAATCTCTCTTCGTTGGTCTCAAACTTCTCCACATGGTTTATTGTGTCATATTACATCAATCTATGCTTGACATTTGGCTTCGGTCAACTTTGAAGCTTGTCGAAACGAAGAAAGACCAAAATGGACGAACTTGGTTAAGTTGGATGATTCTTGGACCAAATCTCTCTTCGTTGGTCTCAAACTTCTCCACATGGTTTATTGTGTCATATTACATCAATCTATGCTTGACATTTGGCTTCGGTCAACTTTGAAGCTTGTCGAAACGAAGAAAGACCAAAATGGACGAACTTGGTTAAGTGGATGATTCTTGGACCAAATCTCTCTTCGTTGGTCTCAAACTTCTCCACATGGTTTATTGTGTCATATTACATCAATCTATGCTTGACATTTGGCTTCGGTCAACTTTGAAGCTTGTCGAAACGAAGAAAGACCAAAATGGACGAACTTGGTTAAGTGGATGATTCTTGGACCAAATCTCTCTTCGTTGGTCTCAAACTTCTCCACATGGTTTATTGTGTCATATTACATCAATCTATGCTTGACATTTGGCTTCGGTCAACTTTGAAGCTTGTCGAAACGAAGAAAGACCAAAATGGACGAACTTGGTTAAGTGGATGATTCTTGGACCAAATCTCTCTTCGTTGGTCTCAAACTTCTCCACATGGTTTATTGTGTCATATTACATCAATCTATGCTTGACATTTGGCTTCGGTCAACTTTGAAGCTTGTCGAAACGAAGAAAGACCAAAATGGACGAACTTGGTTAAGTGGATGATTCTTGGACCAAATCTCTCTTCGTTGGTCTCAAACTTCTCCACATGGTTTATTGTGTCATATTACATCAATCTATGCTTGACATTTGGCTTCGGTCAACTTTGAAGCTTGTCGAAACGAAGAAAGACCAAAATGGACGAACTTGGTTAAGTGGATGATTCTTGGACCAAATCTCTCTTCGTTGGTCTCAAACTTCTCCACATGGTTTATTGTGTCATATTACATCAATCTATGCTTGACATTTGGCTTCGGTCAACTTTGAAGCTTGTCGAAACGAAGAAAGACCAAAATGGACGAACTTGGTCCAAGTGGATGATTCTTGGACCAAATCTCTCTTCGTTGGTCTCAAACTTCTCCACATGGTTTATTGTGTCATATTACATCAATCTATGCTTGACATTTGGCTTCGGTCAACTTTGAAGCTTGTCGAAACGAAGAAAGACCAAAATGGACGAACTTGGTCCAAGTGGATGATTCTTGGACCAAATCTCTCTTCGTTGGTCTCAAACTTCTCCACATGGTTTATTGTGTCATATTACATCAATCTATGCTTGACATTTGGCTTCGGTCAACTTTGAAGCTTGTCGAAACGAAGAAAGACCAAAATGGACGAACTTGGTTAAGTGGATGATTCTTGGACCAAATCTCTCTTCGTTGGTCTCAAACTTCTCCACATGGTTTATTGTGTCATATTACATCAATCTATGCTTGACATTTGGCTTCGGTCAACTTTGAAGCTAGTCGAAACGAAGAAAGACCAAAATGGACGAACTTGGTTAAGTGGATGATTCTTGGACCAAATCTCTCTTCGTTGGTCTCAAACTTCTCCACATGGTTTATTGTGTCATATTACATCAATCTATGCTTGACATTTGGCTTCGGTCAACTTTGAAGCTTGTCGAAACGAAGAAAGACCAAAATGGACGAACTTGGTTAAGTGGATGATTCTTGGACCAAATCTCTCTTCGTTGGTCTCAAACTTCTCCACATGGTTTATTGTGTCATATTACATCAATCTATGCTTGACATTTGGCTTCGGTCAACTTTGAAGCTTGTCGAAACGAAGAAAGACCAAAATGGACGAACTTGGTTAAGTGGATGATTCTTGGACCAAATCTCTCTTCGTTGGTCTCAAACTTCTCCACATGGTTTATTGTGTCATATTACATCAATCTATGCTTGACATTTGGCTTCGGTCAACTTTGAAGCTTGTCGAAACGAAGAAAGACCAAAATGGACGAACTTGGTTAAGTGGATGATTCTTGGACCAAATCTCTCTTCGTTGGTCTCAAACTTCTCCACATGGTTTATTGTGTCATATTACATCAATCTATGCTTGACATTTGGCTTCGGTCAACTTTGAAGCTAGTCGAAACGAAGAAAGACCAAAATGGACGAACTTGGTTAAGTTGGATGATTCTTGGACCAAATCTCTCTTCGTTGGTCTCAAACTTCTCCACATGGTTTATTGTGTCATATTACATCAATCTATGCTTGACATTTGGCTTCGGTCAACTTTGAAGCTTGTCGAAACGAAGAAAGACCAAAATGGACGAACTTGGTTAAGTGGATGATTCTTGGACCAAATCTCTCTTCGTTGGTCTCAAACTTCTCCACATGGTTTATTGTGTCATATTACATCAATCTATGCTTGACATTTGGCTTCGGTCAACTTTGAAGCTTGTCGAAACGAAGAAAGACCAAAATGGACGAACTTGGTTAAGTGGATGATTCTTGGACCAAATCTCTCTTCGTTGGTCTCAAACTTCTCCACATGGTTTATTGTGTCATATTACATCAATCTATGCTTGACATTTGGCTTCGGTCAACTTTGAAGCTTGTCGAAACGAAGAAAGACCAAAATGGACGAACTTGGTTAAGTGGATGATTCTTGGACCAAATCTCTCTTCGTTGGTCTCAAACTTCTCCACATGGTTTATTGTGTCATATTACATCAATCTATGCTTGACATTTGGCTTCGGTCAACTTTGAAGCTTGTCGAAACGAAGAAAGACCAAAATGGACGAACTTGGTTAAGTGGATGATTCTTGGACCAAATCTCTCTTCGTTGGTCTCAAACTTCTCCACATGGTTTATTGTGTCATATTACATCAATCTATGCTTGACATTTGGCTTCGGTCAACTTTGAAGCTTGTCGAAACGAAGAAAGACCAAAATGGACGAACTTGGTCAAGTGGATGATTCTTGGACCAAATCTCTCTTCGTTGGTCTCAAACTTCTCCACATGGTTTATTGTGTCATATTACATCAATCTATGCTTGACATTTGGCTTCGGTCAACTTTGAAGCTTGTCGAAACGAAGAAAGACCAAAATGGACGAACTTGGTTAAGTGGATGATTCTTGGACCAAATCTCTCTTCGTTGGTCTCAAACTTCTCCACATGGTTTATTGTGTCATATTACATCAATCTATGCTTGACATTTGGCTTCGGTCAACTTTGAAGCTTGTCGAAACGAAGAAAGACCAAAATGGACGAACTTGGTTAAGTGGATGATTCTTGGACCAAATCTCTCTTCGTTGGTCTCAAACTTCTCCACATGGTTTATTGTGTCATATTACATCAATCTATGCTTGACATTTGGCTTCGGTCAACTTTGAAGCTTGTCGAAACGAAGAAAGACCAAAATGGACGAACTTGGTTAAGTGGATGATTCTTGGACCAAATCTCTCTTCGTTGGTCTCAAACTTCTCCACATGGTTTATTGTGTCATATTACATCAATCTATGCTTGACATTTGGCTTCGGTCAACTTTGAAGCTTGTCGAAACGAAGAAAGACCAAAATGGACGAACTTGGTTAAGTGGATGATTCTTGGACCAAATCTCTCTTCGTTGGTCTCAAACTTCTCCACATGGTTTATTGTGTCATATTACATCAATCTATGCTTGACATTTGGCTTCGGTCAACTTTGAAGCTTGTCGAAACGAAGAAAGACCAAAATGGACGAACTTGGTTAAGTGGATGATTCTTGGACCAAATCTCTCTTCGTTGGTCTCAAACTTCTCCACATGGTTTATTGTGTCATATTACATCAATCTATGCTTGACATTTGGCTTCGGTCAACTTTGAAGCTTGTCGAAACGAAGAAAGACCAAAATGGACGAACTTGGTTAAGTGGATGATTCTTGGACCAAATCTCTCTTCGTTGGTCTCAAACTTCTCCACATGGTTTATTGTGTCATATTACATCAATCTATGCTTGACATTTGGCTTCGGTCAACTTTGAAGCTTGTCGAAACGAAGAAAGACCAAAATGGACGAACTTGGTTAAGTGGATGATTCTTGGACCAAATCTCTCTTCGTTGGTCTCAAACTTCTCCACATGGTTTATTGTGTCATATTACATCAATCTATGCTTGACATTTGGCTTCGGTCAACTTTGAAGCTTGTCGAAACGAAGAAAGACCAAAATGGACGAACTTGGTTAAGTGGATGATTCTTGGACCAAATCTCTCTTCGTTGGTCTCAAACTTCTCCACATGGTTTATTGTGTCATATTACATCAATCTATGCTTGACATTTGGCTTCGGTCAACTTTGAAGCTTGTCGAAACGAAGAAAGACCAAAATGGACGAACTTGGTTAAGTGGATGATTCTTGGACCAAATCTCTCTTCGTTGGTCTCAAACTTCTCCACATGGTTTATTGTGTCATATTACATCAATCTATGCTTGACATTTGGCTTCGGTCAACTTTGAAGCTTGTCGAAACGAAGAAAGACCAAAATGGACGAACTTGGTCCATGTGGATGATTCTTGGACCAAATCTCTCTTCGTTGGTCTCAAACTTCTCCACATGGTTTATTGTGTCATATTACATCAATCTATGCTTGACATTTGGCTTCGGTCAACTTTGAAGCTTGTCGAAACGAAGAAAGACCAAAATGGACGAACTTGGTTAAGTGGATGATTCTTGGACCAAATCTCTCTTCGTTGGTCTCAAACTTCTCCACATGGTTTATTGTGTCATATTACATCAATCTATGCTTGACATTTGGCTTCGGTCAACTTTGAAGCTTGTCGAAACGAAGAAAGACCAAAATGGACGAACTTGGTTAAGTGGATGATTCTTGGACCAAATCTCTCTTCGTTGGTCTCAAACTTCTCCACATGGTTTATTGTGTCATATTACATCAATCTATGCTTGACATTTGGCTTCGGTCAACTTTGAAGCTTGTCGAAACGAAGAAAGACCAAAATGGACGAACTTGGTTAAGTGGATGATTCTTGGACCAAATCTCTCTTCGTTGGTCTCAAACTTCTCCACATGGTTTATTGTGTCATATTACATCAATCTATGCTTGACATTTGGCTTCGGTCAACTTTGAAGCTTGTCGAAACGAAGAAAGACCAAAATGGACGAACTTGGTTAAGTGGATGATTCTTGGACCAAATCTCTCTTCGTTGGTCTCAAACTTCTCCACATGGTTTATTGTGTCATATTACATCAATCTATGCTTGACATTTGGCTTCGGTCAACTTTGAAGCTTGTCGAAACGAAGAAAGACCAAAATGGACGAACTTGGTTAAGTGGATGATTCTTGGACCAAATCTCTCTTCGTTGGTCTCAAACTTCTCCACATGGTTTATTGTGTCATATTACATCAATCTATGCTTGACATTTGGCTTCGGTCAACTTTGAAGCTTGTCGAAACGAAGAAAGACCAAAATGGACGAACTTGGTTAAGTGGATGATTCTTGGACCAAATCTCTCTTCGTTGGTCTCAAACTTCTCCACATGGTTTATTGTGTCATATTACATCAATCTATGCTTGACATTTGGCTTCGGTCAACTTTGAAGCTTGTCGAAACGAAGAAAGACCAAAATGGACGAACTTGGTTAATGTGGATGATTCTTGGACCAAATCTCTCTTCGTTGGTCTCAAACTTCTCCACATGGTTTATTGTGTCATATTACATCAATCTATGCTTGACATTTGGCTTCGGTCAACTTTGAAGCTTGTCGAAACGAAGAAAGACCAAAATGGACGAACTTGGTTAAGTTGGATGATTCTTGGACCAAATCTCTCTTCGTTGGTCTCAAACTTCTCCACATGGTTTATTGTGTCATATTACATCAATCTATGCTTGACATTTGGCTTCGGTCAACTTTGAAGCTTGTCGAAACGAAGAAAGACCAAAATGGACGAACTTGGTAAGTGGATGATTCTTGGACCAAATCTCTCTTCGTTGGTCTCAAACTTCTCCACATGGTTTATTGTGTCATATTACATCAATCTATGCTTGACATTTGGCTTCGGTCAACTTTGAAGCTTGTCGAAACGAAGAAGACCAAAATGGACGAACTTGGTCCAAGTGGATGATTCTTGGACCAAATCTCTCTTCGTTGGTCTCAAACTTCTCCACATGGTTTATTGTGTCATATTACATCAATCTATGCTTGACATTTGGCTTCGGTCAACTTTGAAGCTTGTCGAAACGAAGAAAGACCAAAATGGACGAACTTGGTTAAGTGGATGATTCTTGGACCAAATCTCTCTTCGTTGGTCTCAAACTTCTCCACATGGTTTATTGTGTCATATTACATCAATCTATGCTTGACATTTGGCTTCGGTCAACTTTGAAGCTTGTCGAAACGAAGAAAGACCAAAATGGACGAACTTGGTTAAGTGGATGATTCTTGGACCAAATCTCTCTTCGTTGGTCTCAAACTTCTCCACATGGTTTATTGTGTCATATTACATCAATCTATGCTTGACATTTGGCTTCGGTCAACTTTGAAGCTTGTCGAAACGAAGAAAGACCAAAATGGACGAACTTGGTTAAGTGGATGATTCTTGGACCAAATCTCTCTTCGTTGGTCTCAAACTTCTCCACATGGTTTATTGTGTCATATTACATCAATCTATGCTTGACATTTGGCTTCGGTCAACTTTGAAGCTTGTCGAAACGAAGAAAGACCAAAATGGACGAACTTGGTTAAGTGGATGATTCTTGGACCAAATCTCTCTTCGTTGGTCTCAAACTTCTCCACATGGTTTATTGTGTCATATTACATCAATCTATGCTTGACATTTGGCTTCGGTCAACTTTGAAGCTTGTCGAAACGAAGAAAGACCAAAATGGACGAACTTGGTTAAGTGGATGATTCTTGGACCAAATCTCTCTTCGTTGGTCTCAAACTTCTCCACATGGTTTATTGTGTCATATTACATCAATCTATGCTTGACATTTGGCTTCGGTCAACTTTGAAGCTTGTCGAAACGAAGAAAGACCAAAATGGACGAACTTGGTTAAGTGGATGATTCTTGGACCAAATCTCTCTTCGTTGGTCTCAAACTTCTCCACATGGTTTATTGTGTCATATTACATCAATCTATGCTTGACATTTGGCTTCGGTCAACTTTGAAGCTTGTCGAAACGAAGAAAGACCAAAATGGACGAACTTGGTTAAGTGGATGATTCTTGGACCAAATCTCTCTTCGTTGGTCTCAAACTTCTCCACATGGTTTATTGTGTCATATTACATCAATCTATGCTTGACATTTGGCTTCGGTCAACTTTGAAGCTTGTCGAAACGAAGAAAGACCAAAATGGACGAACTTGGTTAAGTGGATGATTCTTGGACCAAATCTCTCTTCGTTGGTCTCAAACTTCTCCACATGGTTTATTGTGTCATATTACATCAATCTATGCTTGACATTTGGCTTCGGTCAACTTTGAAGCTTGTCGAAACGAAGAAAGACCAAAATGGACGAACTTGGTTAAGTGGATGATTCTTGGACCAAATCTCTCTTCGTTGGTCTCAAACTTCTCCACATGGTTTATTGTGTCATATTACATCAATCTATGCTTGACATTTGGCTTCGGTCAACTTTGAAGCTTGTCGAAACGAAGAAAGACCAAAATGGACGAACTTGGTTAAGTGGATGATTCTTGGACCAAATCTCTCTTCGTTGGTCTCAAACTTCTCCACATGGTTTATTGTGTCATATTACATCAATCTATGCTTGACATTTGGCTTCGGTCAACTTTGAAGCTAGTCGAAACGAAGAAAGACCAAAATGGACGAACTTGGTAAGTGGATGATTCTTGGACCAAATCTCTCTTCGTTGGTCTCAAACTTCTCCACATGGTTTATTGTGTCATATTACATCAATCTATGCTTGACATTTGGCTTCGGTCAACTTTGAAGCTTGTCGAAACGAAGAAAGACCAAAATGGACGAACTTGGTTAAGTGGATGATTCTTGGACCAAATCTCTCTTCGTTGGTCTCAAACTTCTCCACATGGTTTATTGTGTCATATTACATCAATCTATGCTTGACATTTGGCTTCGGTCAACTTTGAAGCTTGTCGAAACGAAGAAAGACCAAAATGGACGAACTTGGTTAAGTGGATGATTCTTGGACCAAATCTCTCTTCGTTGGTCTCAAACTTCTCCACATGGTTTATTGTGTCATATTACATCAATCTATGCTTGACATTTGGCTTCGGTCAACTTTGAAGCTTGTCGAAACGAAGAAAGACCAAAATGGACGAACTTGGTTAAGTGGATGATTCTTGGACCAAATCTCTCTTCGTTGGTCTCAAACTTCTCCACATGGTTTATTGTGTCATATTACATCAATCTATGCTTGACATTTGGCTTCGGTCAACTTTGAAGCTTGTCGAAACGAAGAAAGACCAAAATGGACGAACTTGGTTAAGTGGATGATTCTTGGACCAAATCTCTCTTCGTTGGTCTCAAACTTCTCCACATGGTTTAATGTGTCATATTACATCAATCTATGCTTGACATTTGGCTTCGGTCAACTTTGAAGCTAGTCGAAACGAAGAAAGACCAAAATGGACGAACTTGGTTAATTGGATGATTCTTGGACCAAATCTCTCTTCGTTGGTCTCAAACTTCTCCACATGGTTTATTGTGTCATATTACATCAATCTATGCTTGACATTTGGCTTCGGTCAACTTTGAAGCTTGTCGAAACGAAGAAAGACCAAAATGGACGAACTTGGTCCAAGTGGATGATTCTTGGACCAAATCTCTCTTCGTTGGTCTCAAACTTCTCCACATGGTTTATTGTGTCATATTACATCAATCTATGCTTGACATTTGGCTTCGGTCAACTTTGAAGCTTGTCGAAACGAAGAAAGACCAAAATGGACGAACTTGGTTAAGTGGATGATTCTTGGACCAAATCTCTCTTCGTTGGTCTCAAACTTCTCCACATGGTTTATTGTGTCATATTACATCAATCTATGCTTGACATTTGGCTTCGGTCAACTTTGAAGCTTGTCGAAACGAAGAAAGACCAAAATGGACGAACTTGGTTAAGTGGATGATTCTTGGACCAAATCTCTCTTCGTTGGTCTCAAACTTCTCCACATGGTTTATTGTGTCATATTACATCAATCTATGCTTGACATTTGGCTTCGGTCAACTTTGAAGCTTGTCGAAACGAAGAAAGACCAAAATGGACGAACTTGGTCAAGTGGATGATTCTTGGACCAAATCTCTCTTCGTTGGTCTCAAACTTCTCCACATGGTTTATTGTGTCATATTACATCAATCTATGCTTGACATTTGGCTTCGGTCAACTTTGAAGCTTGTCGAAACGAAGAAAGACCAAAATGGACGAACTTGGTCCTGTGGATGATTCTTGGACCAAATCTCTCTTCGTTGGTCTCAAACTTCTCCACATGGTTTATTGTGTCATATTACATCAATCTATGCTTGACATTTGGCTTCGGTCAACTTTGAAGCTAGTCGAAACGAAGAAAGACCAAAATGGACGAACTTGGTTATGTGGATGATTCTTGGACCAAATCTCTCTTCGTTGGTCTCAAACTTCTCCACATGGTTTAATGTGTCATATTACATCAATCTATGCTTGACATTTGGCTTCGGTCAACTTTGAAGCTTGTCGAAACGAAGAAAGACCAAAATGGACGAACTTGGTCCATGTGGATGATTCTTGGACCAAATCTCTCTTCGTTGGTCTCAAACTTCTCCACATGGTTTAATGTGTCATATTACATCAATCTATGCTTGACATTTGGCTTCGGTCAACTTTGAAGCTTAGTCGAAACGAAGAAAGACCAAAATGGACGAACTTGGTTAAGTGGATGATTCTTGGACCAAATCTCTCTTCGTTGGTCTCAAACTTCTCCACATGGTTTAATGTGTCATATTACATCAATCTATGCTTGACATTTGGCTTCGGTCAACTTTGAAGCTTGTCGAAACGAAGAAAGACCAAAATGGACGAACTTGGTCCAAGTGGATGATTCTTGGACCAAATCTCTCTTCGTTGGTCTCAAACTTCTCCACATGGTTTATTGTGTCATATTACATCAATCTATGCTTGACATTTGGCTTCGGTCAACTTTGAAGCTTGTCGAAACGAAGAAAGACCAAAATGGACGAACTTGGTTAAGTGGATGATTCTTGGACCAAATCTCTCTTCGTTGGTCTCAAACTTCTCCACATGGTTTATTGTGTCATATTACATCAATCTATGCTTGACATTTGGCTTCGGTCAACTTTGAAGCTTGTCGAAACGAAGAAAGACCAAAATGGACGAACTTGGTTAAGTGGATGATTCTTGGACCAAATCTCTCTTCGTTGGTCTCAAACTTCTCCACATGGTTTATTGTGTCATATTACATCAATCTATGCTTGACATTTGGCTTCGGTCAACTTTGAAGCTTGTCGAAACGAAGAAAGACCAAAATGGACGAACTTGGTCCAAGTGGATGATTCTTGGACCAAATCTCTCTTCGTTGGTCTCAAACTTCTCCACATGGTTTATTGTGTCATATTACATCAATCTATGCTTGACATTTGGCTTCGGTCAACTTTGAAGCTTGTCGAAACGAAGAAAGACCAAAATGGACGAACTTGGTTAAGTGGATGATTCTTGGACCAAATCTCTCTTCGTTGGTCTCAAACTTCTCCACATGGTTTATTGTGTCATATTACATCAATCTATGCTTGACATTTGGCTTCGGTCAACTTTGAAGCTAGTCGAAAGAAGAAAGACCAAAATGGACGAACTTGGTCCAAGTGGATGATTCTTGGACCAAATCTCTCTTCGTTGGTCTCAAACTTCTCCACATGGTTTAATGTGTCATATTACATCAATCTATGCTTGACATTTGGCTTCGGTCAACTTTGAAGCTAGTCGAAACGAGAAAGACCAAAATGGACGAACTTGGTTAAGTGGATGATTCTTGGACCAAATCTCTCTTCGTTGGTCTCAAACTTCTCCACATGGTTTATTGTGTCATATTACATCAATCTATGCTTGACATTTGGCTTCGGTTCAACTTTGAAGCTAGTCGAAACGAAGAAAGACCAAAATGGACGAACTTGGTTAAAGTGGATGATTCTTGGACAAATCTCTCTTCGTTGGTCTCAAACTTCTCCACATGGTTTATGTGTCATATTACATCAATCTATGCTTGACATTTGGCTTCGGTCAACTTTGAAGCTTGTCGAAACGAGAAGACCAAAATGGACGAACTTGGTCCATGTGGATGATTCTTGGACCAAACTCTCTT
>JAKRYI020000099.1:0-29256 GCA_022379115.2 Bauhinia variegata
AGATTGATGTAAATGACACAAAAACCATGTGGAGAATTTAAGACAACGAAGAGAGATTTGGTCCTAGAATCATCCACCTTAACCAAGTTCGTCCATTTTGGTCTTTCTCTTTCGACAAGCTTCAAAGTTGACCGAAGCCAATTGTCAAGCATAGATTGATGTAATATGACACAATAAACCATGGTGGAGAAGTTTGAGACCAACGAAGAGAGATTTGGTCCAAGAATCATCCAACTTAACCAAGTTCGTCCATTTTGGTCTTTCTTCGTTTCGACATAGCTTCAAAGTTGACCGAAGCCTGTCAAGCATAGATTGATGTAATATGACACAATAAACCATGTGGAGAAGTTTGAGACCAACGAAGAGAGATTTGGTCCAAGAATCATCCACCTTAACCAAGTTCGTCCATTTTGGTCTTTCTTCGTTTCGACAAGCTTCAAAGTTGACGAAGCCAAATGTCAAGCATAGATTGATGTAATATGACACAATAAACCATGTGGAGAAGTTTGAGACCAACAAAGAGAGATTTGGTCCAAGAATCATCCACCTTAACCAAGTTCGTCCATTTTGGTCTTTCTTCGTTTCGACAAGCTTCAAAGTTGACCGAAGCCAAATGTCAAGCATAGATTGATGTAATATGACACAATAAACCATGTGGAGAAGTTTGAGACCAACGAAGAGAGATTTGGTCCAAGAATCATCCACCTTAACCAAGTTCGTCCATTTTGGTCTTTCTTCATTTCGACTAGCTTCAAAGTTGACCGAAGCCAATTGTCAAGCATAGATTGATGTAATATGACACAATAAAACCATGTGAGAAGTTTGAGACCAACGAAGAGAGATTTGGTCCAAGAATCATCCACCTTAACCAAGTTCGTCCATTTGGTCTTTCTTCGTTTCGACAAGCTTCAAAGTTGACCGAAGAGCATTGTCAAGCATAGATTGATGTAATATGACACAATAAACCATGTGGAGAAGTTTAAGACCAACGAAGAGAGATTTGGTCCAAGAATCATCCACCTTAACCAGTTCGTCCATTTTGGTCTTTCTTTCTTTCGACAAGCTTCAAAGTTGACCGAAGCCAAATGTCAAGCATAGATTGATGTAATATGACACAATAAACCATGTGGAGAAGTTTGAGACCAACAAAGAGAGATTTGGTCCAAGAATCATCCACCTTAACCAAGTTCGTCCATTTTGGTCTTTCTTCGTTTCGACTAGCTTCAAAGTTGACCGAAGCCAAATGTCAAGCATAGATTGATGTAATATGACACAAGAAACCATGTGGAGAAGTTTGAGACCAACGAAGAGAGATTTGGTCCAAGAATCATCCACCTTAACCAAGTTCGTCCATTTTGGTCTTTCTTCGTTTCGACAAGCTTCAAAGTTGACCGAAGCCAATTGTCAAGCATAGATTGATGTAATATGACACAATAAACCATGTGGAGAAGTTTGAGACCAACGAAGAGAGATTTGGTCCAAGAATCATCCACCTTAACCAAGTTCGTCCATTTTTTCTTCTCTCTTGTTCGACTAGCTTCAAAGTTTGACGAAGCCAAATGTCAAGCATAAGATTGATGTAATATGACACAATAAACCATGTGGAGAAGTTTGAGACCAACGAAGAGAGATTGGTCCAAGAATCATCCACCTTAACCAAGTTCGTCCATTTTGGTCTTTCTTCGTTTCGACAAGCTTCAAAGTTGACCGAAGCCAATGTCAAGCATAGATTGATGTAATATGACACAATAAACCATGTGGAGAAGTTTGAGACCAACGAAGAGAGATTTGGTCCAAGAATCATCCACCTTAACCAAGTTCGTCCATTTTGGTCTTTCTTCGTTTCGACAAGCTTCAAAGTTGACGAAGCCATTGTCAAGCATAGATTGATGTAATATGACACAATAACCATGTGGAGAAGTTTGAGACCAACGAAGAGAGATTGGGTCCAAGAATCATCCACCTTAACCAAGTTCGTCCATTTGGTCTTCCTTCGTTCGACAAGCTTCAAAGTTGACCGAAGCCTAATGTCAAGCATAGATTGATGTAATATGACACAATAAACCATGTGGAAAATTTGAGACCAACGAAGAGAGATTTGGTCCAAGAATCATCCACTTAACCAAGTTCGTCCATTTTGGTCTTTCTTCGTTTCGACAAGCTTCAAAGTTGACCGAAGCCAAATGTCAAGCATAGATTGATGTAATATGACACAATAACCATGTGGAGAAGTTTGAGACCAACGAAGAGAGATTTGGTCCAAGAATCATCCACCTTAACCAAGTTCGTCCATTTTGGTCTTCTCTTCGTTTCGACAAGCTTCAAAGTTGACCGAAGCCAATGTCAAGCATAGATTGATGTAATATGACACAATAAACCATGTGGAGAAGTTTGAGACCAACGAAGAGAGATTTGGTCCAAGAATCATCCACCTTAACCAAGTTCGTCCATTTTGGTCTTTCTTCGTTTCGACTAGCTTCAAAGTTGACCGAAGCCAAATGTCAAGCATAGATTGATGTAATATGACACAATAAACCATGTGGAGAAGTTTGAGACCAACGAAGAGAGATTTGGTCCAAGAATCATCCAACTTAACCAAGTTCGTCCATTTTGGTCTTTCTTTTTTCGACAAGCTTCAAAGTTGACCGAAGCCTGTCAAGCATAGATTGATGTAATATGACACAATAAACCATGTGGAGAAGTTTGAGACCAACGAAGAGAGATTTGGTCCAAGAATCATCCACCTTAACCAAGTTCGTCCATTTGGTCTTTCTTCGTTTCGACAAGCTTCAAAGTGACCGAAGCCAAATGTCAAGCATAGATTGATGTAATATGACACAAGAAACCATGTGGAGAAGTTTGAGACCAACGAAGAGAGATTTGGTCCAAGAATCATCCACTTACCAAAGTTCGTCCATTTTGGTCTTTCTTCGTTTCGACAAGCTTCAAAGTTGACCGAAGCCAAATGTCAAGCATAGATTGATGTAATATGACACAATAAACCATGTGGAGAAGTTTGAGACAAACGAAGAGAGATTTGGTCCAAGAATCATCCACCTTAACCAAGTTCGTCCATTTTGGTCTTTCTTTTTTGACGAAGCTTCAAAGTTGACCGAAGCCAAATGTCAAGCATAGATTGATGTAATATGACACATAAACCATGTGGAGAAGTTTGAGACCACGAAGAGAGATTTGGTCCAAGAATCATCCAACTTAACAAAGTTCGTCCATTTTGGTCTTTCTTCGTTTCGACAAGCTTCAAAGTTGACCGAAGCCAAATGTCAAGCATAGATTGATGTAATATGACACAATAAACCATGTGGAGAAGTTTGAGACCAACAAAGAGAGATTTGGTCCAAGAATCATCCACCTTAACCAAGTTCGTCCATTTTGGTCTTTCTTCGTTTCGACAAGCTTCAAAGTTGACCGAAAGCCAATTGTCAAGCATAGATTGATGTAATATGACACAATAAACCATGTGGAGAAGTTTGAGAAACGAAGAGAGATTTGGTCCAAGAATCATCCAACTTAACAAGTTCGTCCATTTTGGTCTTCTTCCTTTCGACAAGCTTCAAAGTTGACCGAAGCCAATTGTCAAGCATAGATGGATGTAATATGACACAATAAACCATGTGGAGAAGTTTGAGACCAACGAAGAGAGATTTGGTCCAAGAATCATCCACCTTAACCAAGTTCGTCCATTTTGGTCTTTCTTCGTTTCGACAAGCTTCAAAGTTGACCGAAAAATGTCAGCATAGATTGATGTAATATGACACAATAAACCATGTGGAGATTTGAGACCAACGAAGAGAGATTTGGTCCAAGAATCATCCACCTTAACCAAGTTCGTCCATTTTGGTCTTTCTTTCGGTTCGACAAGCTAGCTTCAAAGTTGACGAAGCAATGTCAAGCATAGATTGATGTAATATGACACAAAAACCATGTGGAGAAGTTTGAGACCAACGAAGAGAGATTTGGTCCAAGAATCATCCACTTAACCAAGTTCGTCCATTTTGGTCTTTCTTCGTTTCGACAAGCTTCAAAGTTGACCGAAGCCAATTGTCAAGTAATTGATGTAATATGACACAATAAACCATGTGAGAAGTTTGAGACCAACGAAGAGAGATTTGGTCCAAGAATCATCCACCTTAACCAAGTTCGTCCATTTTGGTCTTTCTTCGTTTCGACAAGCTTCAAAGTTGACCGAAGCCAATTGTCAAGCATAGATTGATGTAATATGACACAATAAACCATGTGGAGAAGTTTGAGACCAACGAAGAGAGATTTGGTCCAAGAATCATCCACCTTAACCAAGTTCGTCCATTTTGGTCTTTTTCTTCGTTTCGACAAGCTTCAAAGTTGACCGAAGCCAAATGTCAAGCATAGATTGATGTAATATGACACAATAAACCATGTGGAGAAGTTTGAGACCAACAAAGAGAGATTTGGTCCAAGAATCATCCTCCTTAACCAAGTTCGTCCATTTTGGTCTTTCTTCGTTTCGACAAGCTTCAAAGTTGACCGAAGCCAATTGTCAAGCATAGATTGATGTAATATGACACAAAACCATGTGGAGAAGTTTGAGACCAACGAAAGAGATTTGGTCCAAGAATCATCCACCTTAACAAGTTCGTCCATTTTGGTCTTCTTCGTTTCGACAAGCTTCAAAGTTGACCGAAGCCAATTGTCAAGCATAGATTGATGTAATATGACACAGAAACCATGTGGAGAAGTTTGAGACCAACGAAGAGAGATTTGGTCCAAGAATCATCCACTTAACCAAGTTCGTCCATTTTGGTTCTTTCTTCGTTTCGACAACTTCAAAGTTGACCGAAGCCAAATGTCAAGCATAGATTGATGTAATATGACACAAGAAACCATGTGGAGAAGTTTGAGACCAACGAAGAGAGATTTGGTCCAAGAATCATCCACTTAACCAAGTTCGTCCATTTTGGTCTTTCTTCGTTTCGACAAGCTTCAAAGTTGACGAAGCCAATTGTCAAGCATAGATTGATGTAATATGACACAATAAACCATGTGGAGAAGTTTGAGACCAACGAAGAGAGATTTGGTCCAAGAATCATCCACCTTAACCAAGTTCGTCCATTTGGTCTTTCTTCGTTTCGACAAGCTTCAAAGTTGAACGAAGCAAATGTCAAGCATAGATTGATGTAATATGACACAATAAACCATGTGGAGAAGTTTGAGACCAACGAAGAGAGATTTGGTCCAAGAATCATCCACCTTAACCAAGTTCGTCCATTTTGGTCTTTCTTCGTTTCACTATCAAATTTGACCGAAAAATGTCAAAGCTTAATTATATTGTATATAAATAAAATGTTAGAAGTTTTGAGACCATTAAGAGAGTTTGGTCCAGACTATCAAGTTCGTCCATTTTGGTCTTTCTTTCGACAAGCTTCAAAGTTGACGACCGACCAGCATGTCAAGCATAGATTGATGTAATATGACACAATAAACCATGTGGAGAAGTTTGAGACCAACGAAGAGAGATTTGGTCCAAGAATCATCCACCTTAACCAAGTTCGTCCATTTTGGTCTTTCTTCTTTCGACAAGCTTCAAAGTGACCGAAGCCAATGTCAAGCATAGATTGATGTAATATGACACAATAAACCATGTGGAGAAGTTTGAACCAAACGAAGAGAGATTTGGTCCAAGAATCATCCACTTAACCAAGTTCGTCCATTTTGGTCTTTCTTCGTTTCGACAACTTCAAAGTTGACCGAAGCCAATTGTCAAGCATAGATTGATGTGAATATGAACAATAAACCATGTGGAGAAGTTTGAGACCAACGAAGAGAGATTTGGTCCAAGAATCATCCAACTTAACCAAGTTCGTCCATTTTGGTCTTTCTTTTTTCGTTCGACAAGCTTCAAAGTTGACCGAAGCCAAATGTCAAGCATAGATTGATGTAATATGACACAATAAACCATGTGGAGAAGTTTGAGACCAACGAAGAGAGATTTGGTCCAAGAATCATCAACCATCCCAAGTTCGTCCATTTTGGTCTTTCTTCGTTTCGACACTTCAAAGTTGACCGAAGCCAAATGTAAGCATAGATTGATGTAATATGACACAACAATCAAGAAACCATGTGGAGAAGTTTGAGACCAACGAAGAGAGATTTGGTCCAAGAATCATCCACCTTAACCAAGTTCGTCCATTTTGGTCTTTCTTCGTTTCGACAAGCTTCAAAGTTGACCGAAGCCAATGTCAAGCATAGATTGATGTAATATGACACAATAAACCATGTGGAGAAGTTTAGACCAACGAAGAGAGATTTGGTCCAAGAATCATCCCCTTAACCAAGTTCGTCCATTTTGGTCTTTCTTCGTTTCGACAAGCTTCAAAGTTGACCGAAGCCAAATGTCAAGCATAGATTGATGTAATATGACACAATAAACCATGTGGAGAAGTTTGAGACCAACGAAGAGAGATTTGGTCCAAGAATCATCCCTTAACCAAGTTCGTCCATTTTGGTCTTTTCTTTGTTTCGACAAGCTTCAAAGTTGACCGAAGCCAATTGTCAAGCATAGATTGATGTAATATGACACAATAAACCATGTGGAGAAGTTTGAGACCAACGAAGAGAGATTTGGTCCAAGAATCATCCACCTTAACCAAGTTCGTCCATTTTGGTCTTTTCTTCTTTCGACAAGCTTCAAAGTTGACCGAAGCCAAATGTCAAGCATAGATTGATGTAATATGACACAAGAAACCATGTGGAGAAGTTTGAGACCAACGAAGAGAGATTTGGTCCAAGAATCATCCACTTAACCAAGTTCGTCCATTTTGGTCTTTCTTTGTTTCGACAAGCTTCAAAGTTGACCGAAGCCAAATGTCAAGCATAGATTGATGTAATATGACACAATAAACCATGTGGAGAAGTTTGAGACCAACAAGAGATTTGGTCCAAGAATCATCCACCTTAACCAAGTTCGTCCATTTTGGTCTTCTTCGTTTCGACAAGCTTCAAAGTTGACCGAAGCCAAATGTCAAGCATAGATTGATGTAATATGACACAATAAACCATGTGGAGAAGTTTGAGACCAACGAAGAGATTTGGTCCAAGAATCATCCAACCTTAACCAAGTTCGTCCATTTTGGTCTTTCTTCTTTCGACAAGCTTCAAATTGACCGAAGCCAATTGTCAAGCATAGATTGATGTAATATGACACAATAAACCATGTGGAGAAGTTTGAGACCAACGAAGAGAGATTTGGTCCAAGAATCATCCAACTTAACCAAGTTCGTCCATTTTGGTCTTTCTTCGTTTCGACAAGCTTCAAAGTTGAACGAAGCCAAATGTCAAGCATAGATTGATGTAATATGACACAATAAAACCATGTGGAGAAGTTTGAGACCAACGAAGAGAGATTTGGTCCAAGAATCATCCACACTTAACCAAGTTCGTCCATTTTGGTCTTTCTTCTTTCGACAAGCTTCAAAGTTGACCGAAGCCAAATGTCAAGCATAGATTGATGTAATATGACACAATAAACCATGTGGAGAAGTTTGAGACCAACGAAGAGAGATTTGTCCAAGAATCATCCACTTAACCAAGTTCGTCCATTTTGGTCTTTCTTTCGTTTCGACAAGCTTCAAAGTTGACCGAAGCCAATTGTCAAGCATAGATTGATGTAATATGACACAATAAACCATGTGGAGAAGTTTGAGACCAACGAAGAGAGATTTGGTCCAAGAATCATCCACCTTAACCAAGTTCGTCCATTTTGTCTTCTTTGTTTCGACAAGCTTCAAAGTTGACCGAAGCCAATTGTCAAGCATAGATTGATGTAATATGACACAAAAACATGATGTAGAAGTTTGAGACCAACGAAGAGAGATTTGGTCCAAGAATCATCCAACTTAACAAGTTCGTCCATTTTGGTCTTTCTTTGTTTCGACAAGCTTCAAAGTTGACCGAAGCCAAATGTCAAGCATAGATTGATGTAATATGACACAATAAACCATGTGGAGAAGTTGAGACCAACGAAGAGAGATTTGGTCCAAGAATCATCCACCTTAACCAAGTTCGTCCATTTTGGTCTTTCTTCGTTTCGACTAGCTTCAAAGTTGACCGAAGCCAAATGTCAAGCATAGATTGATGTAATATGACACAATAAACCATGTGGAGAAGTTTGAGACCAACGAAGAGAGATTTGGTCCAAGAATCATCCAACTTAACCAAGTTCGTCCATTTTGGTCTTTCTTCGTTTCGACAAGCTTCAAAGTTGACCGAAGCCAAATGTCAAGCATAGATTGATGTAATATGACACAATAAACCATGTGGAGAAGTTTGAGACCAACGAAGAGAGATTTGGTCCAAGAATCATCCAACTTAACCAAGTTCGTCCATTTTGGTCTTTCTTCGTTTCGACAAGCTTCAAAGTTGACCGAAGCCAAATGTCAAGCATAGATTGATGTAATATGACACAATAAACCATGTGGAGAAGTTTGAGACCAACGAAGAGAGATTTGGTCCAAGAATCATCCACTTAACCAAGTTCGTCCATTTTGGTCTTTCTTCGTTTCGACAAGCTTCAAAGTTGACCGAAGCCAAATGTCAAGCATAGATTGATGTAATATGACACAATAAACCATGTGGAGAAGTTTGAGACCAACGAAGAGAGATTTGGTCCAAGAATCATCCACCTTAACCAAGTTCGTCCATTTTGGTCTTTCTTCGTTTCGACAAGCTTCAAAGTTGACCGAAGCCAAATGTCAAGCATAGATTGATGTAATATGACACAATAAACCATGTGGAGAAGTTTGAGACCAACGAAGAGAGATTTGGTCCAAGAATCATCCACCTTAACCAAGTTCGTCCATTTTGGTCTTTCTTCGTTTCGACAAGCTTCAAAGTTGACCGAAGCCAAATGTCAAGCATAGATTGATGTAATATGACACAATAAACCATGTGGAGAAGTTTGAGACCAACGAAGAGAGATTTGGTCCAAGAATCATCCACTTAACCAAGTTCGTCCATTTTGGTCTTTCTTCGTTTCGACAAGCTTCAAAGTTGACCGAAGCCAAATGTCAAGCATAGATTGATGTAATATGACACAATAAACCATGTGGAGAAGTTTGAGACCAACGAAGAGAGATTTGGTCCAAGAATCATCCAACTTAACCAAGTTCGTCCATTTTGGTCTTTCTTCGTTTCGACAAGCTTCAAAGTTGACCGAAGCCAAATGTCAAGCATAGATTGATGTAATATGACACAATAAACCATGTGGAGAAGTTTGAGACCAACGAAGAGAGATTTGGTCCAAGAATCATCCACCTTAACCAAGTTCGTCCATTTTGGTCTTTCTTCGTTTCGACAAGCTTCAAAGTTGACCGAAGCCAAATGTCAAGCATAGATTGATGTAATATGACACAATAAACCATGTGGAGAAGTTTGAGACCAACGAAGAGAGATTTGGTCCAAGAATCATCCACCTTAACCAAGTTCGTCCATTTTGGTCTTTCTTCGTTTCGACAAGCTTCAAAGTTGACCGAAGCCAAATGTCAAGCATAGATTGATGTAATATGACACAATAAACCATGTGGAGAAGTTTGAGACCAACGAAGAGAGATTTGGTCCAAGAATCATCCACCTTAACCAAGTTCGTCCATTTTGGTCTTTCTTCGTTTCGACAAGCTTCAAAGTTGACCGAAGCCAAATGTCAAGCATAGATTGATGTAATATGACACAATAAACCATGTGGAGAAGTTTGAGACCAACGAAGAGAGATTTGGTCCAAGAATCATCCACCTTAACCAAGTTCGTCCATTTTGGTCTTTCTTCGTTTCGACAAGCTTCAAAGTTGACCGAAGCCAAATGTCAAGCATAGATTGATGTAATATGACACAATAAACCATGTGGAGAAGTTTGAGACCAACGAAGAGAGATTTGGTCCAAGAATCATCCAACTTAACCAAGTTCGTCCATTTTGGTCTTTCTTCGTTTCGACAAGCTTCAAAGTTGACCGAAGCCAAATGTCAAGCATAGATTGATGTAATATGACACAATAAACCATGTGGAGAAGTTTGAGACCAACGAAGAGAGATTTGGTCCAAGAATCATCCACCTTAACCAAGTTCGTCCATTTTGGTCTTTCTTCGTTTCGACAAGCTTCAAAGTTGACCGAAGCCAAATGTCAAGCATAGATTGATGTAATATGACACAATAAACCATGTGGAGAAGTTTGAGACCAACGAAGAGAGATTTGGTCCAAGAATCATCCACCTTAACCAAGTTCGTCCATTTTGGTCTTTCTTCGTTTCGACAAGCTTCAAAGTTGACCGAAGCCAAATGTCAAGCATAGATTGATGTAATATGACACAATAAACCATGTGGAGAAGTTTGAGACCAACGAAGAGAGATTTGGTCCAAGAATCATCCACCTTAACCAAGTTCGTCCATTTTGGTCTTTCTTCGTTTCGACAAGCTTCAAAGTTGACCGAAGCCAAATGTCAAGCATAGATTGATGTAATATGACACAATAAACCATGTGGAGAAGTTTGAGACCAACGAAGAGAGATTTGGTCCAAGAATCATCCACCTTAACCAAGTTCGTCCATTTTGGTCTTTCTTCGTTTCGACTAGCTTCAAAGTTGACCGAAGCCAAATGTCAAGCATAGATTGATGTAATATGACACAATAAACCATGTGGAGAAGTTTGAGACCAACGAAGAGAGATTTGGTCCAAGAATCATCCAACTTAACCAAGTTCGTCCATTTTGGTCTTTCTTCGTTTCGACAAGCTTCAAAGTTGACCGAAGCCAAATGTCAAGCATAGATTGATGTAATATGACACAATAAACCATGTGGAGAAGTTTGAGACCAACGAAGAGAGATTTGGTCCAAGAATCATCCAACTTAACCAAGTTCGTCCATTTTGGTCTTTCTTCGTTTCGACAAGCTTCAAAGTTGACCGAAGCCAAATGTCAAGCATAGATTGATGTAATATGACACAATAAACCATGTGGAGAAGTTTGAGACCAACGAAGAGAGATTTGGTCCAAGAATCATCCACTTAACCAAGTTCGTCCATTTTGGTCTTTCTTCGTTTCGACAAGCTTCAAAGTTGACCGAAGCCAAATGTCAAGCATAGATTGATGTAATATGACACAATAAACCATGTGGAGAAGTTTGAGACCAACGAAGAGAGATTTGGTCCAAGAATCATCCAACTTAACCAAGTTCGTCCATTTTGGTCTTTCTTCGTTTCGACAAGCTTCAAAGTTGACCGAAGCCAAATGTCAAGCATAGATTGATGTAATATGACACAATAAACCATGTGGAGAAGTTTGAGACCAACGAAGAGAGATTTGGTCCAAGAATCATCCAACTTAACCAAGTTCGTCCATTTTGGTCTTTCTTCGTTTCGACAAGCTTCAAAGTTGACCGAAGCCAAATGTCAAGCATAGATTGATGTAATATGACACAATAAACCATGTGGAGAAGTTTGAGACCAACGAAGAGAGATTTGGTCCAAGAATCATCCACCTTAACCAAGTTCGTCCATTTTGGTCTTTCTTCGTTTCGACAAGCTTCAAAGTTGACCGAAGCCAAATGTCAAGCATAGATTGATGTAATATGACACAATAAACCATGTGGAGAAGTTTGAGACCAACGAAGAGAGATTTGGTCCAAGAATCATCCACCTTAACCAAGTTCGTCCATTTTGGTCTTTCTTCGTTTCGACTAGCTTCAAAGTTGACCGAAGCCAAATGTCAAGCATAGATTGATGTAATATGACACAATAAACCATGTGGAGAAGTTTGAGACCAACGAAGAGAGATTTGGTCCAAGAATCATCCACCTTAACCAAGTTCGTCCATTTTGGTCTTTCTTCGTTTCGACAAGCTTCAAAGTTGACCGAAGCCAATGTCAAGCATAGATTGATGTAATATGACACAATAAACCATGTGGAGAAGTTTGAGACCAACGAAGAGAGATTTGGTCCAAGAATCATCCACCTTAACCAAGTTCGTCCATTTTGGTCTTTCTTCGTTTCGACAAGCTTCAAAGTTGACCGAAGCCAATGTCAAGCATAGATTGATGTAATATGACACAATAAACCATGTGGAGAAGTTTGAGACCAACGAAGAGAGATTTGGTCCAAGAATCATCCACCTTAACCAAGTTCGTCCATTTTGGTCTTTCTTCGTTTCGACAAGCTTCAAAGTTGACCGAAGCCAAATGTCAAGCATAGATTGATGTAATATGACACAATAAACCATGTGGAGAAGTTTGAGACCAACGAAGAGAGATTTGGTCCAAGAATCATCCAACTTAACCAAGTTCGTCCATTTTGGTCTTTCTTCGTTTCGACAAGCTTCAAAGTTGACCGAAGCCAAATGTCAAGCATAGATTGATGTAATATGACACAATAAACCATGTGGAGAAGTTTGAGACCAACGAAGAGAGATTTGGTCCAAGAATCATCCACCTTAACCAAGTTCGTCCATTTTGGTCTTTCTTCGTTTCGACAAGCTTCAAAGTTGACCGAAGCCAAATGTCAAGCATAGATTGATGTAATATGACACAATAAACCATGTGGAGAAGTTTGAGACCAACGAAGAGAGATTTGGTCCAAGAATCATCCACCTTAACCAAGTTCGTCCATTTTGGTCTTTCTTCGTTTCGACAAGCTTCAAAGTTGACCGAAGCCAAATGTCAAGCATAGATTGATGTAATATGACACAATAAACCATGTGGAGAAGTTTGAGACCAACGAAGAGAGATTTGGTCCAAGAATCATCCACCTTAACCAAGTTCGTCCATTTTGGTCTTTCTTCGTTTCGACAAGCTTCAAAGTTGACCGAAGCCAATTGTCAAGCATAGATTGATGTAATATGACACAATAAACCATGTGGAGAAGTTTGAGACCAACGAAGAGAGATTTGGTCCAAGAATCATCCACTTAACCAAGTTCGTCCATTTTGGTCTTTCTTCGTTTCGACAAGCTTCAAAGTTGACCGAAGCCAATTGTCAAGCATAGATTGATGTAATATGACACAATAAACCATGTGGAGAAGTTTGAGACCAACGAAGAGAGATTTGGTCCAAGAATCATCCAACTTAACCAAGTTCGTCCATTTTGGTCTTTCTTCGTTTCGACAAGCTTCAAAGTTGACCGAAGCCAAATGTCAAGCATAGATTGATGTAATATGACACAATAAACCATGTGGAGAAGTTTGAGACCAACGAAGAGAGATTTGGTCCAAGAATCATCCACCTTAACCAAGTTCGTCCATTTTGGTCTTTCTTCGTTTCGACAAGCTTCAAAGTTGACCGAAGCCAATGTCAAGCATAGATTGATGTAATATGACACAATAAACCATGTGGAGAAGTTTGAGACCAACGAAGAGAGATTTGGTCCAAGAATCATCCACCTTAACCAAGTTCGTCCATTTTGGTCTTTCTTCGTTTCGAAGCTTCAAAGTTGACCGAAGCCAAATGTCAAGCATAGATTGATGTAATATGACACAATAAACCATGTGGAGAAGTTTGAGACCAACGAAGAGAGATTTGGTCCAAGAATCATCCAACTTAACCAAGTTCGTCCATTTTGGTCTTTCTTCGTTTCGACAAGCTTCAAAGTTGACCGAAGCCAATTGTCAAGCATAGATTGATGTAATATGACACAATAAACCATGTGGAGAAGTTTGAGACCAACGAAGAGAGATTTGGTCCAAGAATCATCCACCTTAACCAAGTTCGTCCATTTTGGTCTTTCTTCGTTTCGACAAGCTTCAAAGTTGACCGAAGCCAAATGTCAAGCATAGATTGATGTAATATGACACAATAAACCATGTGGAGAAGTTTGAGACCAACGAAGAGAGATTTGGTCCAAGAATCATCCACCTTAACCAAGTTCGTCCATTTTGGTCTTTCTTCGTTTCGACAAGCTTCAAAGTTGACCGAAGCCAATTGTCAAGCATAGATTGATGTAATATGACACAATAAACCATGTGGAGAAGTTTGAGACCAACGAAGAGAGATTTGGTCCAAGAATCATCCACCTTAACCAAGTTCGTCCATTTTGGTCTTTCTTCGTTTCGACTAGCTTCAAAGTTGACCGAAGCCAATGTCAAGCATAGATTGATGTAATATGACACAATAAACCATGTGGAGAAGTTTGAGACCAACGAAGAGAGATTTGGTCCAAGAATCATCCACCTTAACCAAGTTCGTCCATTTTGGTCTTTCTTCGTTTCGACAAGCTTCAAAGTTGACCGAAGCCAAATGTCAAGCATAGATTGATGTAATATGACACAATAAACCATGTGGAGAAGTTTGAGACCAACGAAGAGAGATTTGGTCCAAGAATCATCCACCTTAACCAAGTTCGTCCATTTTGGTCTTTCTTCGTTTCGACAAGCTTCAAAGTTGACCGAAGCCAATGTCAAGCATAGATTGATGTAATATGACACAATAAACCATGTGGAGAAGTTTGAGACCAACGAAGAGAGATTTGGTCCAAGAATCATCCACCTTAACCAAGTTCGTCCATTTTGGTCTTTCTTCGTTTCGACAAGCTTCAAAGTTGACCGAAGCCAAATGTCAAGCATAGATTGATGTAATATGACACAATAAACCATGTGGAGAAGTTTGAGACCAACGAAGAGAGATTTGGTCCAAGAATCATCCACCTTAACCAAGTTCGTCCATTTTGGTCTTTCTTCGTTTCGACAAGCTTCAAAGTTGACCGAAGCCAAATGTCAAGCATAGATTGATGTAATATGACACAATAAACCATGTGGAGAAGTTTGAGACCAACGAAGAGAGATTTGGTCCAAGAATCATCCACCTTAACCAAGTTCGTCCATTTTGGTCTTTCTTCGTTTCGACAAGCTTCAAAGTTGACCGAAGCCAAATGTCAAGCATAGATTGATGTAATATGACACAATAAACCATGTGGAGAAGTTTGAGACCAACGAAGAGAGATTTGGTCCAAGAATCATCCAACTTAACCAAGTTCGTCCATTTTGGTCTTTCTTCGTTTCGACAAGCTTCAAAGTTGACCGAAGCCAATGTCAAGCATAGATTGATGTAATATGACACAAGAAACCATGTGGAGAAGTTTGAGACCAACGAAGAGAGATTTGGTCCAAGAATCATCCAACTTAACCAAGTTCGTCCATTTTGGTCTTTCTTCGTTTCGACAAGCTTCAAAGTTGACCGAAGCCAAATGTCAAGCATAGATTGATGTAATATGACACAATAAACCATGTGGAGAAGTTTGAGACCAACGAAGAGAGATTTGGTCCAAGAATCATCCACCTTAACCAAGTTCGTCCATTTTGGTCTTTCTTCGTTTCGACAAGCTTCAAAGTTGACCGAAGCCAAATGTCAAGCATAGATTGATGTAATATGACACAATAAACCATGTGGAGAAGTTTGAGACCAACGAAGAGAGATTTGGTCCAAGAATCATCCAACTTAACCAAGTTCGTCCATTTTGGTCTTTCTTCGTTTCGACAAGCTTCAAAGTTGACCGAAGCCAAATGTCAAGCATAGATTGATGTAATATGACACAATAAACCATGTGGAGAAGTTTGAGACCAACGAAGAGAGATTTGGTCCAAGAATCATCCAACTTAACCAAGTTCGTCCATTTTGGTCTTTCTTCGTTTCGACAAGCTTCAAAGTTGACCGAAGCCAAATGTCAAGCATAGATTGATGTAATATGACACAATAAACCATGTGGAGAAGTTTGAGACCAACGAAGAGAGATTTGGTCCAAGAATCATCCACCTTAACCAAGTTCGTCCATTTTGGTCTTTCTTCGTTTCGACAAGCTTCAAAGTTGACCGAAGCCAAATGTCAAGCATAGATTGATGTAATATGACACAATAAACCATGTGGAGAAGTTTGAGACCAACGAAGAGAGATTTGGTCCAAGAATCATCCAACTTAACCAAGTTCGTCCATTTTGGTCTTTCTTCGTTTCGACAAGCTTCAAAGTTGACCGAAGCCAAATGTCAAGCATAGATTGATGTAATATGACACAATAAACCATGTGGAGAAGTTTGAGACCAACGAAGAGAGATTTGGTCCAAGAATCATCCACCTTAACCAAGTTCGTCCATTTTGGTCTTTCTTCGTTTCGACAAGCTTCAAAGTTGACCGAAGCCAATGTCAAGCATAGATTGATGTAATATGACACAATAAACCATGTGGAGAAGTTTGAGACCAACGAAGAGAGATTTGGTCCAAGAATCATCCACCTTAACCAAGTTCGTCCATTTTGGTCTTTCTTCGTTTCGACAAGCTTCAAAGTTGACCGAAGCCAAATGTCAAGCATAGATTGATGTAATATGACACAATAAACCATGTGGAGAAGTTTGAGACCAACGAAGAGAGATTTGGTCCAAGAATCATCCACCTTAACCAAGTTCGTCCATTTTGGTCTTTCTTCGTTTCGACAAGCTTCAAAGTTGACCGAAGCCAAATGTCAAGCATAGATTGATGTAATATGACACAATAAACCATGTGGAGAAGTTTGAGACCAACGAAGAGAGATTTGGTCCAAGAATCATCCACCTTAACCAAGTTCGTCCATTTTGGTCTTTCTTCGTTTCGACAAGCTTCAAAGTTGACCGAAGCCAATGTCAAGCATAGATTGATGTAATATGACACAATAAACCATGTGGAGAAGTTTGAGACCAACGAAGAGAGATTTGGTCCAAGAATCATCCACTTAACCAAGTTCGTCCATTTTGGTCTTTCTTCGTTTCGACAAGCTTCAAAGTTGACCGAAGCCAAATGTCAAGCATAGATTGATGTAATATGACACAATAAACCATGTGGAGAAGTTTGAGACCAACGAAGAGAGATTTGGTCCAAGAATCATCCACCTTAACCAAGTTCGTCCATTTTGGTCTTTCTTCGTTTCGACAAGCTTCAAAGTTGACCGAAGCCAAATGTCAAGCATAGATTGATGTAATATGACACAATAAACCATGTGGAGAAGTTTGAGACCAACGAAGAGAGATTTGGTCCAAGAATCATCCACTTAACCAAGTTCGTCCATTTTGGTCTTTCTTCGTTTCGACAAGCTTCAAAGTTGACCGAAGCCAAATGTCAAGCATAGATTGATGTAATATGACACAATAAACCATGTGGAGAAGTTTGAGACCAACGAAGAGAGATTTGGTCCAAGAATCATCCAACTTAACCAAGTTCGTCCATTTTGGTCTTTCTTCGTTTCGACAAGCTTCAAAGTTGACCGAAGCCAAATGTCAAGCATAGATTGATGTAATATGACACAATAAACCATGTGGAGAAGTTTGAGACCAACGAAGAGAGATTTGGTCCAAGAATCATCCACCTTAACCAAGTTCGTCCATTTTGGTCTTTCTTCGTTTCGACAAGCTTCAAAGTTGACCGAAGCCAAATGTCAAGCATAGATTGATGTAATATGACACAATAAACCATGTGGAGAAGTTTGAGACCAACGAAGAGAGATTTGGTCCAAGAATCATCCACCTTAACCAAGTTCGTCCATTTTGGTCTTTCTTCGTTTCGACTAGCTTCAAAGTTGACCGAAGCCAATTGTCAAGCATAGATTGATGTAATATGACACAATAAACCATGTGGAGAAGTTTGAGACCAACGAAGAGAGATTTGGTCCAAGAATCATCCACCTTAACCAAGTTCGTCCATTTTGGTCTTTCTTCGTTTCGACTAGCTTCAAAGTTGACCGAAGCCAAATGTCAAGCATAGATTGATGTAATATGACACAATAAACCATGTGGAGAAGTTTGAGACCAACGAAGAGAGATTTGGTCCAAGAATCATCCACCTTAACCAAGTTCGTCCATTTTGGTCTTTCTTCGTTTCGACAAGCTTCAAAGTTGACCGAAGCCAAATGTCAAGCATAGATTGATGTAATATGACACAATAAACCATGTGGAGAAGTTTGAGACCAACGAAGAGAGATTTGGTCCAAGAATCATCCACTTAACCAAGTTCGTCCATTTTGGTCTTTCTTCGTTTCGACAAGCTTCAAAGTTGACCGAAGCCAAATGTCAAGCATAGATTGATGTAATATGACACAATAAACCATGTGGAGAAGTTTGAGACCAACGAAGAGAGATTTGGTCCAAGAATCATCCACCTTAACCAAGTTCGTCCATTTTGGTCTTTCTTCGTTTCGACAAGCTTCAAAGTTGACCGAAGCCAATGTCAAGCATAGATTGATGTAATATGACACAATAAACCATGTGGAGAAGTTTGAGACCAACGAAGAGAGATTTGGTCCAAGAATCATCCACTTAACCAAGTTCGTCCATTTTGGTCTTTCTTCGTTTCGACAAGCTTCAAAGTTGACCGAAGCCAAATGTCAAGCATAGATTGATGTAATATGACACAATAAACCATGTGGAGAAGTTTGAGACCAACGAAGAGAGATTTGGTCCAAGAATCATCCACCTTAACCAAGTTCGTCCATTTTGGTCTTTCTTCGTTTCGACAAGCTTCAAAGTTGACCGAAGCCAAATGTCAAGCATAGATTGATGTAATATGACACAATAAACCATGTGGAGAAGTTTGAGACCAACGAAGAGAGATTTGGTCCAAGAATCATCCACCTTAACCAAGTTCGTCCATTTTGGTCTTTCTTCGTTTCGACAAGCTTCAAAGTTGACCGAAGCCAAATGTCAAGCATAGATTGATGTAATATGACACAATAAACCATGTGGAGAAGTTTGAGACCAACGAAGAGAGATTTGGTCCAAGAATCATCCACCTTAACCAAGTTCGTCCATTTTGGTCTTTCTTCGTTTCGACAAGCTTCAAAGTTGACCGAAGCCAAATGTCAAGCATAGATTGATGTAATATGACACAATAAACCATGTGGAGAAGTTTGAGACCAACGAAGAGAGATTTGGTCCAAGAATCATCCAACTTAACCAAGTTCGTCCATTTTGGTCTTTCTTCGTTTCGACAAGCTTCAAAGTTGACCGAAGCCAAATGTCAAGCATAGATTGATGTAATATGACACAATAAACCATGTGGAGAAGTTTGAGACCAACGAAGAGAGATTTGGTCCAAGAATCATCCAACTTAACCAAGTTCGTCCATTTTGGTCTTTCTTCGTTTCGACTAGCTTCAAAGTTGACCGAAGCCAAATGTCAAGCATAGATTGATGTAATATGACACAATAAACCATGTGGAGAAGTTTGAGACCAACGAAGAGAGATTTGGTCCAAGAATCATCCACCTTAACCAAGTTCGTCCATTTTGGTCTTTCTTCGTTTCGACAAGCTTCAAAGTTGACCGAAGCCAAATGTCAAGCATAGATTGATGTAATATGACACAATAAACCATGTGGAGAAGTTTGAGACCAACGAAGAGAGATTTGGTCCAAGAA
This sequence comes from Bauhinia variegata, assembly GCA_022379115.2. NCBI lineage: Eukaryota > Viridiplantae > Streptophyta > Magnoliopsida > Fabales > Fabaceae > Bauhinia > Bauhinia variegata. The sequence goes on from JAKRYI020000099.1 coordinate 19,394, forward strand.
TCATCCAACTTAACCAAGTTCGTCCATTTTGGTCTTTCTTCGTTTCGACAAGCTTCAAAGTTGACCGAAGCCAAATGTCAAGCATAGATTGATGTAATATGACACAATAAACCATGTGGAGAAGTTTGAGACCAACGAAGAGAGATTTGGTCCAAGAATCATCCACCTTAACCAAGTTCGTCCATTTTGGTCTTTCTTCGTTTCGACAAGCTTCAAAGTTGACCGAAGCCAAATGTCAAGCATAGATTGATGTAATATGACACAATAAACCATGTGGAGAAGTTTGAGACCAACGAAGAGAGATTTGGTCCAAGAATCATCCAACTTAACCAAGTTCGTCCATTTTGGTCTTTCTTCGTTTCGACAAGCTTCAAAGTTGACCGAAGCCAAATGTCAAGCATAGATTGATGTAATATGACACAATAAACCATGTGGAGAAGTTTGAGACCAACGAAGAGAGATTTGGTCCAAGAATCATCCACCTTAACCAAGTTCGTCCATTTTGGTCTTTCTTCGTTTCGACAAGCTTCAAAGTTGACCGAAGCCAAATGTCAAGCATAGATTGATGTAATATGACACAATAAACCATGTGGAGAAGTTTGAGACCAACGAAGAGAGATTTGGTCCAAGAATCATCCAACTTAACCAAGTTCGTCCATTTTGGTCTTTCTTCGTTTCGACAAGCTTCAAAGTTGACCGAAGCCAAATGTCAAGCATAGATTGATGTAATATGACACAATAAACCATGTGGAGAAGTTTGAGACCAACGAAGAGAGATTTGGTCCAAGAATCATCCACCTTAACCAAGTTCGTCCATTTTGGTCTTTCTTCGTTTCGACAGCTTCAAAGTTGACCGAAGCCAAATGTCAAGCATAGATTGATGTAATATGACACAATAAACCATGTGGAGAAGTTTGAGACCAACGAAGAGAGATTTGGTCCAAGAATCATCCAACTTAACCAAGTTCGTCCATTTTGGTCTTTCTTCGTTTCGACAAGCTTCAAAGTTGACCGAAGCCAATTGTCAAGCATAGATTGATGTAATATGACACAATAAACCATGTGGAGAAGTTTGAGACCAACGAAGAGAGATTTGGTCCAAGAATCATCCACTTAACCAAGTTCGTCCATTTTGGTCTTTCTTCGTTTCGACTAGCTTCAAAGTTGACCGAAGCCAATGTCAAGCATAGATTGATGTAATATGACACAATAAACCATGTGGAGAAGTTTGAGACCAACGAAGAGAGATTTGGTCCAAGAATCATCCACCTTAACCAAGTTCGTCCATTTTGGTCTTTCTTGTTTCGACAAGCTTCAAAGTTGACCGAAGCCAAATGTCAAGCATAGATTGATGTAATATGACACAATAAACCATGTGGAGAAGTTTGAGACCAACGAAGAGAGATTTGGTCAAGAATCATCCAACTTACCAAGTTCGTCCATTTTGGTCTTTCTTCGTTTCGACAAGCTTCAAAGTTGACCGAAGCCAATGTCAAGCATAGATTGATGTAATATGACACAATAAACCATGTGGAGAAGTTTGAGACCAACGAAGAGAGATTTGGTCCAAGAATCATCCAACTTAACCAAGTTCGTCCATTTTGGTCTTTCTTGTTTCGACTAGCTTCAAAGTTGACCGAAGCCAAATGTCAAGCATAGATTGATGTAATATGACACAATAAACCATGTGGAGAAGTTTGAGACCAACGAAGAGAGATTTGGTCCAAGAATCATCCAACTTAACCAAGTTCGTCCATTTTGGTCTTTCTTCGTTTCGACTAGCTTCAAAGTTGACCGAAGCCAATGTCAAGCATAGATTGATGTAATATGACACAATAAACCATGTGGAGAAGTTTGAGACCAACGAAGAGAGATTTGGTCCAAGAATCATCAACTTAACCAAGTTCGTCCATTTTGGTCTTTCTTCGTTTCGACAAGCTTCAAAGTTGACCGAAGCCAAATGTCAAGCATAGATTGATGTAATATGACACAATAAACCATGTGGAGAAGTTTGAGACCAACGAAGAGAGATTTGGTCCAAGAATCATCCAACTTAACCAAGTTCGTCCATTTTGGTCTTTCTTCGTTTCGACAAGCTTCAAAGTTGACCGAAGCCAAATGTCAAGCATAGATTGATGTAATATGACACAATAAACCATGTGGAGAAGTTTGAGACCAACGAAGAGAGATTTGGTCCAAGAATCATCCAACTTAACCAAGTTCGTCCATTTTGGTCTTCTTCGTTTCGAAGCTTCAAAGTTGACCGAAGCCAAATGTCAAGCATAGATTGATGTAATATGACACAATAAACCATGTGGAGAAGTTTGAGACCAACGAAGAGAGATTTGGTCCAAGAATCATCCAACTTAACCAAGTTCGTCCATTTTGGTCTTTCTTCGTTTCGAAGCTTCAAAGTTGACCGAAGCCAAATGTCAAGCATAGATTGATGTAATATGACACAATAAACCATGTGGAGAAGTTTGAGACCAACGAAGAGAGATTTGGTCCAAGAATCATCCAACTTAACCAAGTTCGTCCATTTTGGTCTTTCTTCGTTTCGACAAGCTTCAAAGTTGACCGAAGCAAATGTCAAGCATAGATTGATGTAATATGACACAATAAACCATGTGGAGAAGTTTGAGACCAACGAAGAGAGATTTGGTCCAAGAATCATCCACCTTAACCAAGTTCGTCCATTTTGGTCTTTCTTCGTTTCGACAAGCTTCAAAGTTGACCGAAGCCAAATGTCAAGCATAGATTGATGTAATATGACACAATAAACCATGTGGAGAAGTTTGAGACCAACGAAGAGAGATTTGGTCCAAGAATCATCCACCTTAACCAAGTTCGTCCATTTTGGTCTTTCTTCGTTTCGACAAGCTTCAAAGTTGACCGAAGCAAATGTCAAGCATAGATTGATGTAATATGACACAAAAAAACCATGTGGAGAAGTTTGAGACCAACGAAGAGAGATTTGGTCCAAGAATCATCCAACTTAACCAAGTTCGTCCATTTTGGTCTTTCTTCGTTTCGACTAGCTTCAAAGTTGACCGAAGCCAAATGTCAAGCATAGATTGATGTAATATGACACAATAAACCATGTGGAGAAGTTTGAGACCAACGAAGAGAGATTTGGTCCAAGAATCATCCAACTTAACCAAGTTCGTCCATTTTGGTCTTTCTTCGTTTCGACTAGCTTCAAAGTTGACCGAAGCCAAATGTCAAGCATAGATTGATGTAATATGACACAATAAACCATGTGGAGAAGTTTGAGACCAACGAAGAGAGATTTGGTCCAAGAATCATCCAACTTAACCAAGTTCGTCCATTTTGGTCTTTCTTCGTTTCGACAAGCTTCAAAGTTGACCGAAGCCAAATGTCAAGCATAGATTGATGTAATATGACACAATAAACCATGTGGAGAAGTTTGAGACCAACGAAGAGAGATTTGGTCCAAGAATCATCCAACTTAACCAAGTTCGTCCATTTTGGTCTTTCTTCGTTTCGACTAGCTTCAAAGTTGACCGAAGCCAAATGTCAAGCATAGATTGATGTAATATGACACAATAAACCATGTGGAGAAGTTTGAGACCAACGAAGAGAGATTTGGTCCAAGAATCATCCAACTTAACCAAGTTCGTCCATTTTGGTCTTTCTTCGTTTCGACAGCTTCAAAGTTGACCGAAGCCAATGTCAAGCATAGATTGATGTAATATGACACAATAAACCATGTGGAGAAGTTTGAGACCAACGAAGAGAGATTTGGTCCAAGAATCATCCAACTTAACCAAGTTCGTCCATTTTGGTCTTTCTTCGTTTCGACAAGCTTCAAAGTTGACCGAAGCCAAATGTCAAGCATAGATTGATGTAATATGACACAATAAACCATGTGGAGAAGTTTGAGACCAACGAAGAGAGATTTGGTCCAAGAATCATCCAACTTAACCAAGTTCGTCCATTTTGGTCTTTCTTCGTTTCGACAAGCTTCAAAGTTGACCGAAGCCAAATGTCAAGCATAGATTGATGTAATATGACACAATAAACCATGTGGAGAAGTTTGAGACCAACGAAGAGAGATTTGGTCCAAGAATCATCCAACTTAACCAAGTTCGTCCATTTTGGTCTTTCTTGTTTCGACAAGCTTCAAAGTTGACCGAAGCCAAATGTCAAGCATAGATTGATGTAATATGACACAATAAACCATGTGGAGAAGTTTGAGACCAACGAAGAGAGATTTGGTCCAAGAATCATCCACTTAACCAAGTTCGTCCATTTTGGTCTTTCTTCGTTTCGACAAGCTTCAAAGTTGACCGAAGCCAAATGTCAAGCATAGATTGATGTAATATGACACAATAAACCATGTGGAGAAGTTTGAGACCAACGAAGAGAGATTTGGTCCAAGAATCATCCACTTAACCAAGTTCGTCCATTTTGGTCTTTCTTCGTTTCGACAAGCTTCAAAGTTGACCGAAGCCAAATGTCAAGCATAGATTGATGTAATATGACACAATAAACCATGTGGAGAAGTTTGAGACCAACGAAGAGAGATTTGGTCCAAGAATCATCCACTTAACCAAGTTCGTCCATTTTGGTCTTCTTCGTTTCGACTAGCTCAAAGTTGACCGAAGCCAAATGTCAAGCATAGATGATGATGTAATATGACACAATAAACCATTGGAGAAGTTTTGAGACAACGAAGAGAGATTTGGTCCAGAATCATCCAACTTAACCAAGTTCGTCCATTTTGGTCTTTCTTCGTTTCGACAAGCTTCAAAGTTGACCGAAGCATTGTCAAGCATAGATTGATGTAATATGACACAAAAACCATGTGGAGAAGTTTGAGACCAACGAAGAGAAATTTGGTCAAGAATCATTCAACCTTAACCAAGTTCGTCCATTTTGGTCTTTTTCGTTTCGACTAGCTTCAAGTTGACCGAAGCCAAATGTCAAGCATAGATTGATGTAATATGACACAAAAACCATGTGGAGAAGTTTGAGACCAACGAAGAGAATTTGGTCCAAGAATCATCCACCTTAACCAAGTTCGTCCATTTTGGTCTTTTTCTTCGTTTGACAAGCTTCAAAGTTGACCGAAGCCAAATGTCAAGCATAGATTGATGTAATATGACACAAAAAACCATGTGGAGAAGTTTGAGACCAACGAAGAGAGATTTGGTCCAAGAATCATCCACCTTAACCAAGTTCGTCCATTTTGTCTTTCTTCGTTTCGACAAGCTTCAAAGTTGACCGAAAGCCAAATGTCAAGCATAGATTGATGTAATATGACACAATAAACCATGTGGAGAAGTTTGAGACCAACGAAGAGAGATTTGGTCCAAGAATCATCCACCTTAACCAAGTTCGTCCATTTGGTCTTTCTTCGTTTCGAACTAGCTTCAAAGTTGACCGAAGCCAAATGTCAAGCATAGATTGATGTAATATGACACAAGAAACCATGTGGAGAAGTTTGAGACAAAGAAGAGAGAGAATTTAGAAGAATCATCCTAGAATCCAAGTTGGTTCATTTTTGGTCTTTCTTGTTTCGACAAGCTTTGCAAAGTTGACCGAAAAATTGTCAAGCAAGATTGATGTAATATGACACAATAAACCATGTGGAGAAGTTTGAGACCACGAAGAGAATTTGGTCCAAGAATCATCCAACTTAACCAAGTTCGTCCATTTTGGTCTTTCTTCGTTTCGACAAGCTTCAAAGTTGACCGAAGCCAAATGTCAAGCATAGATTGATGTAATATGACACAATAAACCATGTGGAGAAGTTTGAGACCAACGAGAGAATTTGGTCCAAGAATCATCCAACTTAACCAAGTTCGTCCATTTTGGTCTTTCTTCGTTTCGACAGCTTCAAAGTTGACCGAAGCCAAATGTCAAGCATAGATTGATGTAATATGACACAATAAACCATGTGGAGATGTTTGAGACCAACGAAGAGAGATTTGGTCCAAGAATCATCCACCTTACCCAAGTTCGTCCATTTTGGTCTTTCTTCGTTTCGACAAGCTTCAAAGTTGACCGAAGCCAAATGTCAAGCATAGATGATGTAAAATGACACAATAAACCATGTGGAGAAGTTTGAGACAACGAAGAGAGATTTGGTCCAAGAATCATCCCCCTAACCAAGTTCGTCCATTTTGTCTTTCTTCGTTTCGACTAGCTTCAAAGTTGACCGAAGCCAAATGTCAAGCATAGATTGATGTATTATGACACAATAAACCATGTGGAGAAGTTTGAGACCAACGAAGAGAGATTTGGTCCAAGAATCATCCACCTTAACCAAGTTCGTCAATTTTGGTTTTCTTCGTTTCGACTAGCTTCAAGTTGACCGAAGCCAAATGTCAAGCATAGATTGATGTAATATGACACAATAAACCATGTGGAGAAGTTTGAGACCAACGAAGAGAGATTTGGTCCAAGAATCATCAACTTAACCAAGTTCGTCCATTTGGTCTTTCTTCGTTTCGACTAGCTTCAAAGTTGAACCGAAGCCAAATGTCAAGCATAGATTGATGTAATATGACACAATAAACCATGTGGAGAAGTTTGAGACCAACGAAGAGAGATTTGGTCCAAGAATCATCCAACGTTAACCAAGTTCGTCCATTTTGGTCTTTCTTTCTTTCGACTAGCTTCAAAGTTGACCGAAGCCAAATGTCAAGCATAGATTGATGTAATATGACACAATAAACCATGTGGAGAAGTTTGAGACAAACGAAGAGAGATTTGTTCCAAGAATCATCCAACTTAAGCCAAGTTCGTCCATTTTGGTCTTTCTTCGTTTCGACAAGCTTCAAAGTTGACCGAAGCAAATGTCAAGCATAGATTGATGTAATATGACACAAAACCATGTGGAGAAGTTTGAGACCAAAAGAGATAGAGATGGTCCAAGAATCATCCAACCTTAACCAAGTTCGTCCATTTTGGTCTTTCTTCGTTTCGACTAGCTTCAAAGTTGACCGAAGCAAATGTCAAGCATAGATTGATGTAATATGACACAATAAACCATGTGGAGAAAGTTTGAGACCAACGAAGAGAGATTTGGTCCAAGGATCATCCAACTTATCCAAGTTCGTCCTTTTATTGTTTTCTTCGTTTCGACAAGCTTCAAAGTTGACCGAAGCCAAATGTCAAGCATAGATTGATGTAAATGACACAATAAACCATGTGGAGAGTTTGAGACCAACGAAGAGAGATTTGGTCCAAGAATCATCCAACTTAACCAAGTTCGTCCATTTTTGTCTTTCTTCGTTTCGACTAGCTTCAAAGTTGACCGAAGTCAAAAGTCAAGCATAGATTGATGTAATATGACACAATAAACCATGTGGAGAAGTTTGAGACCAACGAAGAGAGATTTGGTCCAAGAATCATCCAACTTAACCAAGTTCGTCCATTTTGGTCTTTCTTCGTTTCGACTAGCTTCAAAGTTGACCGAAGCCAAATGTCAAGCATAGATTGATTTAATATGACACAATAAACCATGTGGAGAAGTTTGAGACCAACGAAGAGAGATTTGGTCCAAGAATCATCCACCTTTTACCAAGTTCGTCCATTTTGGTCTTTCTTCGTTTCGACTAGCTTCAAAGTTGAACCGAAGCCAATTGTCAAGCATAGATTGATGTAATATGACACAATAAACCATGTGGAGAAGTTTGAGACAACGAAGAGAGAGATTTGGTCCAAGAATCATCCAACTTAACCAAGTTCGTCCATTTTGGTCTTTCTTCGTTTCGACTAGCTTCAAAGTTGACGAAGCAAATGTCAAGCATAGATTGATGTAATATGACATAAAAAAACCATGTGAAGAAGTTTGAGACCAACAGAAGAGAGATTTGGTCCAAGAATCATCCAACTTTAACAAGTTTGTCCATTTGGTCTTTCTTCGTTTCGACAAGCTTCAAAGTTGACCGAAGCCAAATGTCAAGCATAGATTGATGTAATATGACACAATAAACCATGTGGAAGATTTGATGATTGAGTTTGAGACCAACGAGAGAGATTTGGTCCAAGAATCATCCACTTAACCAAGTTCGTCCATTTTGGTCTTTCTTCGTTTCGACTAGCTTCAAAGTTGACCGAAGCAAATGTCAAGCATAGATTGATGTAATATGACACAATAAAACCATGTGGAAAGTTTGAGACCAACGAAGAGGATTTGGTCCAAGAATCATCCAACTTAAGCCAAGTTCGTCCATTTTTTCGTCTTTCTTCGTTTCGACAAGCTTTCAAGTTGACCGAAAGCAAATGTCAAGCATAGATTGATGTAATATGACACAATAAACCATGTGGAGAAGTTTGAGACCAACGAAGAGAGATTTTGTCCAAGAATCATCCACTTAACCAAGTTCGTCCATTTTGGTCTTCTTCGTTTTTTCGAATAGCTTCAAAGTTGACCGAAGCCAAATGTCAAGCATAGATTGATGTAATATGACACAATAAACCATGTGGAGAAGTTTGAGACAAACAGTAAGAGAGATTTGGTCCAAGAATCATCCAACTTAACCATGTTCGTCCATTTTGGTCTTTCTTCGTTTCGACTAGCTTCAAAGTTGACCGAAGCCAAATGTCAAGCATAGATTGATGTAATATGACACAATAAACCATGTGAAGAAGTTTGATGGACCAACGAAGAGAGATTTGGTCCAAGAATCATCCACCTTAACCAGTTTCGTCCATTTTGGTCTTTCTTCGTTTCGACAAGCTTAAAATTGACCGAAGCAAATGTCAAGCATAGATTGATGTAATATGACACAAGAAACCATGTGAGAAGGTTTGAGAGACCAATGAAGAGAGATTTGGTCCAAGAATCATCCTCCTTAACCAAGTTCGTCCATTTTGGTCTTTCTCGTTTTCGACTAGCTTCAAAGTTGACCGAAAGCCAAATGTCAAGCATAGATTGATGTAATATGACACAATAAACCATGTGGAGAAGTTTGAGACAACGAAGTAGAGGATTTGGTCAAAGAATCATCCCCTTAGCCAAGTTCGTCCATTTTGGTCTTTTTCGTTTCGCAATCTTCAAAGTTGACCGAAGCAATGTCAACATAGATTGATGTAATATGACACAATAAACCATGTGGAGAAGTTTGGGACCAACGAAGAGAGATTTGGTCCAAGAATCATCCAACTTAACCAAGTTCGTCCATTTTGGTCTTCTCGCGTTTCGACTTGCTTCAAAGTTGACCGAAGCCAAATGTCAAGCATAGATTGATGTAATATGACACAAGAAAACCATGTGGAGAAGTTTGAGACCAACGAGAGAGATTTGGTCCAAGAATCATCCAACTTGACCAAGTTCGTCCATTTTGGTCTTTCTTGGTTTCGACAGCTTCAAATGTTGATCCGAAGCAAATGTCAAGCATAGATTGATGTAATATGACACAAAAAACCATGTGGAGAAGTTTGAGACCAACGAGGAGATTTGGTCCAAGAATCATCAACCTTAACCAAGTTCGTCCATTTTGTGTTTCTTTCTCGTTTCGACTAGCTTCAAATTGACCGAGAGCAATGTCAAGCATAGATTGATATGTAATATGACACAATAAGCCATGTGGAGAAGTTTGAGACCAACGAAGAGAGATTTGGTCCAAGAATCATCCAACTTAACCAGTTCGTCATTTTGGTCTTTCTTCGTTTCGACTAGCTTTCAAGTTGACCGAAGCCAAATGTCAAGCATAGATTGATGTAATATGACAAAAGAAACCATGTGGAGAAGTTTGAGACAACGAAGAGGATTTGTTCCAAGATCATCCAACTTAACCAAGTTCGTCCATTTTGTCTTTCTTCTTTTCGACTAGCTTCAAAGTTGACCGAAGCAAATGTCAAGCATAGATTGATGTAATATGACACAA